>OX463239.1:29381367-29558867 GCA_949820135.1 Sylvilagus floridanus | reverse complement strand
TCAAAGGATGCCAGCCTTGCAATTTGTGGCCTAACCCACTATGCCACATCAGCCCCCGTTAAACTGCATAATTAAAAAAAAAAAAAAGATTATATCTCTTTTTGGAAAGAAAGTTCATGAATTTACTGCTTAACTATAATTTCAGTGAGGTAGTTTATCCATTAAATTCAACAAATAAAAATGCTTTAGCTTTACAATACAGCAAAAATGGAAGAGGGAAACAGAGAAGAACAAAGGAAGAAAAAAAAAAACAAGGAAAACAATTTGCTAGGAAAAAAGGTAAAATGGACATGGGCCCACACACAGATTTGGATTAAAGTGTAAGCCAACAAAATTCTCTGCATTTTATCTCTCCCACTACACTACCTTTACCCTTACCTTATCAACTCACTTTCTCATCTCACATTTCCTACTCAGAGAAGCACACAAATCTGATGTAAAGTGCTTATGTTATGATCTCCAATTCACTTAACTTCTGGGGATCAAAGTAAATTACTATCTATTAAATGGAACAGTTTGCTGGAAAGAAACCTGATTTAGGAGTCAGAAAACTTGGGTTCAATTCAATTCATCTATTTTCCAATCTCATATGCTGTCAAGTTGAAGTTCTGAGTATAGTGCCTGTGGTGAAAAATCTGAATTTCTCATCATATTAGTAAGTAATTGATTTAAAGATCTAATAAAATGCATTGAGAATTCAAAACACCATCTATGGTTCATGTCAAGATGTGCCATCTGCAAAGTGATATGAAATCAATATAACCCTAGAAGTGAAACTACAGTTGGTTAAGTAAACTTCAAGAGATTTCTATGACAGCAGTGCATAGGTGATAAAGCTGCAGAGATCACAGATTTAGTGACCCTTTTAACAAAATAAAAGATATAAACCACTTTCCCTTAATACACGATGGATTTTTAAATAATAATACAATAATACAATGGATACTTTAGGTGTGGTTATATTTTCCTAGATCATGGGACTTTTATGGTTTCATTATTTCCATTCTAAGCATATCCTTTTTTTTTAAGGTTTAGACAGGCAGAGTGGACAGTGAGAGAGAGAGACAGAGAGAAAGAGATCTTCCTTTACCATTGGTTCACCCTCCAATGGCTGCTGCGGCCGGTGCGCTGCGGCTGGGGAACCACGCTGATCCGATGGCAGGAGCCAGGTGCTTCTCCTGGTCTCCCATGGGGTGCAGGGCCCAAGCACTTGGGCCATCCTCCACTGCACTCCCTGGCCACAGCAGAGAGCTGGCCTGGAAGAGGGGCAACCGGGACAGAATCCAGCACCCCGACCAGGACTAGCATATCCTTTTTTTAAGAGATATTTACTTATTGGAAATGCAGAGTGATGAAGAGAGAAAGATCTCTCTGTTGGTTTACTCCCCAAATACCCACAAGAGCTAAGGGTGGGCAATGTCAAAGAGAGTAGCCAGAAACTTCATCCAGGTCATCCATGTGGGTGCAGGAGCTCAAGTATGTGGGTGATCACCTGATGCCTCCCTAGTCCTAGGAAGCTGGATCACCAGGATTTGAACTAGAAACTCTTATAAGGGATGTGGGTGCCCCAAGCAGCAGCTTAACCTACTCACTACAAGGCCCACCTCCATAAGCACACTCTTAAAGAATGGAAGATAATGGGAGGGATGTGTTAATTAAAAAAAATTTTTTTGACAGGTAGTGTTATAGACAGTGAGAGAGAAACAGAGAGAAAGGTCTTTCTTCTGTTGGTTCACCCCCCAAATGACCGCTACGGCCGGCGCTGCACGGATCCAAAGCCAGGAGCCAGGTGTTTCTTCCTGGTCTCCCATGCAGGTGCAGGGGCCCAAGCATTTGGGCCATCCTCCACTGCGCTGCCGGGCCACAGCAAAGAGCTGGACTGGAAGAGGAGCACCGGGACTAGAGCCTGGCGCCCATATGGGATGCTGGCACCGCAGGTGGAGGATTAACCAAGTGAGCTATGGTACCGGTCCCCAACTAAAACAAATTTTAACACTTCACCTGAACATGTTCTAATAATTTAGGATCTTCATGTAATTGTTATTGATTCTATAGAATCCAGGTAGTTTTTCATATGGACCAAAAAATGAAAAGAAGATGAAAACAAGTAACTGGCCACATATTTCAGTTCTTATTTTCACTGGCAAGTATTCATTCTTATGTTCCCTACCACTCACACTCCCAGAGCTACTTGGAACAAGAGGCTTGCTAGACCATGGGATTTTAAAAAAGATTTTGGGGTGTTTATTTGTGGTATAGTGGATAAAGGTGCTGCCTGTGATGCTGGCATCCCGTATGGGCTCCAGTTCCTGTCCCAGCTGCTCTGTGTTCAATCCAGCTTTGTGGGAGAGCAGCAGAAGATGGTCCCAAGTGTTTGGGCCCCTGCCACACATGTGGGAGACCCAGAAGAAGTTCTAGTTCCTAGCCTAGCACTTGGCCATTGTGGCCATTTGAAGAGCGAACCAGCAGATGAAAGATGGATCTCTCTTTCTCTCTCTCTCTCCCTCTCTCTCTCTCCCTCTCTCTCTCTCTCTCTGACTCTCTACCCTTCTCTCTGTAACTCTTTCAAATAAATAAGCAAATCTTTTAAAAAAAAAAAAAAGAATTCATAAGCATCGTGTCTCAGCCTTTTGGCTAAGATCAAGTGAATTCATAATCTTACTGAGGAGATTATAACCCAGAAAGCCCTAATCCATGATATAAACTGTGAACAAAAGAATATCAATAAAGGAATAGATTGTTGTAGTCTGAGGCAGTTGGAGTACTTTGTGAAAGTGGTGTCCCTTGGAGATTTTCTTAAATAAATGAAGAAAATTTAGTAATGAAGTCTAAACTGGATAAATAACATACAGCAAAGGAGAAAATTGCATGTGGCATACTTAAACCAGTGCATTTAGAGATGAGAATCTATACAATAATATTTAACCAAGTGAGCCACAGCACCACCACCACCACCCCTTTTTTTATTTATTTATTTGACAGGTAGAGCTATTGACAGTGAGAGAGAGAGAGACAGAGAGAATGTCTTCCTTCTGTTGATTCTCCACCCAAATGGCCGCTACGGCTGGCACTGCACCAATCCGAAGCCAGGAGCCAGGTACTTCTTCCTGGTCTCCCATGCAGGTGCAGGAATATACAATATTATTTAAGAACATGCATTTAGTTCAACTCATTCATGTCTTACTTTCACTATTTTAGGTGAGTTCTATCTACGTTGAGTCTCAGTTTTCCAGTCTATGCCTCCATCAAGGTATAATGGATATAGTGGTTAAAGCCACTGCCTGCGATGCTGGCATCCCTTATGGATGCCAGTTCATGTCCTGGCTGCTCCATTTATGATCCAGCTCCCTGCTAATGGCCTGAGAAAAGTAACAGAAGTGTCACAAATGTTTTGACCCTTGCTACCCACATGGGAGACCAGAGGAAGCTCCTGGCTCCTGGCTTCAGCCCAGCCCAGCGCTGGCCATTGCAGCCATCTGAGGAGTGAATCAACATATGTAAAATCTCTCTCTCTCTCTCTTTCTCTCTCTCTCCATCTCCCACTTCCTCTCACTTTCTGACTTTCAAAATATATAAATTAAAAGGTATAATGGATATTAAACCAGATCATTTTGCAAAACACCTGGCATGAAGTAATTTCTTAATAAATATTAACTATGATTACTTCATAAGGCAGCTGTGAGCTGAGACTGGAGACCTAATTAAGAGACATATTGTAGACGTGCAAGGATGCCCTGAAATTTCTGAATAAATTCACCCTAAATATATCTATATTCACATAACCCCTTAATTTCACAATGTAAATAAATCACCACTGTGGAATAGAAAGGGAAAATTTTTCATCATAGGAACCATAAATATTTTATTCTATTAAACTTAAGCATAAAAAAGGAATCCTCCCACAGTCACATCCTGTATTTCATCATCATAGAAAATTGTGGTACTTCAATCTATTCTAATGTATCTATCTATACAATGAATTTCTCCCATATATCACCTACCATGACTGTTTCTGAGCTATATGCATCTACCTGGGCTGCCACAATGAAATGTCACACACAGAGTGGCTTAAAAATGGAAATTTATTTTTTCACCATATTGGAGACTTTTGTCTACAAGCCCTTCTCCCAACATTCTTCCCTGACTAGCGTACCCCTTTTAGGATCTCAAACACCACTAATTCAATCAGAGTTTAAGACCCAGTCTAGTTCTTTGTAGTTGCTCTCATTAAAAAACTATGCTGTCAAGTGCCATGGCTCAACAGGCTAATCCTCCACCTTGTGGCGCTAACACACCGGGTTCTAGTCCCGGTCGGGGCGCCGGATTCTGTCCTGGTTGCCCCTCTTCCAGGCCAGCTCTCTGCTGTGGCCAGGAAGTGCAGTGGAGGATGGCCCAAGTGCTTGGGCCCTGCACCCCATGGAAGACCAGGAGAAGCACCTGGCTCCTGCCTTCAGATCAGCGTGGTGCACCGGCCGCAGCGCGCTGGCCACGGTGGCCATTGGAGGGTGAACCAATGGCAAAGGAAGACCTTTCTCTCTGTCTCTCTCTCTCACTGTCCACTCTGCCTGTCCAAAAAAAAAAAAAAAACAACTATGCTCTACTTAAGATCCCTATATCAGTTTACAGCTAAATATTCTTCAGGATGATTATGTGACTCATGTCTTTCCTCCATTATAACTGAAAGTCCCATTTATTCAACACTATTAACCCCTTGATAGTAGGGACTATTTATATTTTGTAGCACCCTTGGTTTCCAATGCTTAGGACCATGGCTGGCACATTTTAGGCACTCAGTATTTGATGAATAAATTAAAGCCTACATCCTTTTCTAAATAAATCTTCCTTGCCTTTATCCACTGAGAAACAGGAAGATAACCATGGCTTGTACCAGAATGTCAAAATAATACCTAAAATGGCTGATTAGACCAAGAGAAGTAGATTAACAGCTTAAAACTTTGTGGTTTAAGACAATAGCCTTTAATTTAACTTGTGATTACATGGGGCAGTAATTTGTGCTAGACTAGTTGGTTGGCTAGCAGATCAGGGCCAGGGTTGGCTATCTTGGCTGGGATCACTCATGCATTTGCTGTCAGCTGCCAGGTGACTGGGGACTGGCTAGTCTAAGGTGGGTAATCAGGGATTGCTTATATCTGTTCACTTGATCTCTTAACCTCCAGAAGCCTAGCCCAAACGCATTCACAGGGCAGACTCCCAAGAGTGATATAGGAAATGCTCAAAGGCTCTAGAGGACCAAGCACACAACTAACTGCATGGTATCACTTCTGATTCATTCTACTAGACAAACAAGGTCATAAAAGCAGCCTAGGTATAAAGATATCTTTTCAAGATACAGACTCATCTCCTTTGTAGGAGCAACTGCAAAGTTACATTGCAAGGGTGAACATGACTACAAGGAGGGATGGGGGAAATCTAGCTCTTTCTACAATCTATTGTATCATCTATTGAATACCCAATGACTTAATGATGTGACATAAAGATGAGCTATAATAATAAATCCTTACTCTTAGGAATCTGAAGAATGCAGAAACACAAGTAGATTGAGCAATTTAGAGTTTAGAGTAAGAATTTTAGCTAAAGTGAGTCAGGTAGGGTGAGGACAATGGGTCCCACACCAGCCAAAATTATAAACTGAAAAAATTGGTAGAGAAAGAATCGATCAGACACCAGAGACACAGAGACACCATGGGACATACCTTGAGAAAGATGGAGTGGTCTGGCATTGTGGCACATTGGGTTAAGCTGATATTTGCAACACCAGCAGAGTGCTGGTACAAATCCCAGCTGCTCTGATTCTGATCTAGCTCCTACTAATGAACCAAGGAAGACAGCAGAGGATCGCTCAAGTACTTGACCCCTTGCTACCCACCTGGCAGATAATGATGCAGTTCTTGGATCCAGACTTTGGCCTGGCCCAGCCTGGCAGTTGTGGCCATTTGGGAAGTGAACCAGCAGATGGGAGGATGGGGAAGATATTCTTTCTCTCTTTTTCTCTCTCTCTTCTCCTCTCTACTCCTCTCCTCACTTCTCCTTTCCCCTTCCTTCCTTCCTTCTCACTGTCCCTCCCACTCTGATTTTGTCTTTCAAATAAATCAATAAATCTTTTTAAAAAAGAGAAAGATTGGGGCCAGCGCTGTGGTGCAGCAGGTTAACACCCTGGCCTGAAGCTCCAGCATCCCACATGGGCACCAGTTCGATACCCAGCTGCTCCACTTCCAATGCATCTCTCTGTTGTGGCCTGGAAAAGCAGTAGAAGATGGCCCAAGTCCTTGGGCCACTGCACCTAGTGGGCAATCCAGAGAAGCTCCTGACTCCTGGCTTTGGATCAGCGCAGCTCCAGCTGTTGCAGCCAATTGAGGAGTGAACCATCAGATGGAAGACCTGTTTCTCTCTGCCTCTCTTCTCTGTGTGTAACTCTGAGTTAAATAAATGAATAAAGGAAAGAAGGAAGGAAGGAAGGGAGGAAGGGAAGGAGGGAGGGAGGGGGGGAAATTCTTTCTGAATGCATGAATGAATTTGTAACTAGGAGAAGAGTCTGATAGCAGAAGCTTTGAAATAAAACAGTACACCAAATGGATACAAGTGACACAAAAGGTTAATTTTCATGGAAGAAAATATTCTACTTTCACTTTGGGAAGATCACTGTTCATATATAGATATGCAGAAGCTATCCCTGTTAGGTTCATCTGGCCATTCACCAGTGTTTTCCGTTTAAGAACCACTGATACAAAAACACATGGGCTTCATTATAAGATGTAAACATTGTAATCTGCATGAAGAAAATCATATTACAAGCTAAATATTACCCACTTGGATTTTCAGCTAAGTTACAGTCCACTAAATCCTAAGTACCTTTTTCCCTCAGCTAAAGCTGTATTGCATTTCAACTCTCTTGTTAGAAACTGATGTTGGGAATTGACAAGATAATAGGATGGAGAAAGTTTTCAGATCTCATTTACAGCAGATCGGAGAAGGGTCAGTTTCCTGGGTAATGAAGCATTGTCTGGTTGCCCCTAAATCACTCCTGACTCTGCTCAGTCTCCAGAGGCTTAAAAAGCATCTGCATTATCACTATTCTTTAGAACATTATTCTAGCACCTCAAAAATAGAAGGTATAATAAATGATTTGGAAATTGGGAGATACAAAAGTCAAACTTTAGATTTTTGCTGAAAAAAATCATATAAAATACTGAGAGACTGCAATTCTTTGAAATGCTTCTAATTTATAACCAATGCTAGACGTTTTTGTCTAATTTTTTCTTTCTCAAACTAGTGTGCCTTGAAAATGCCCATTGACAACTTGTTGCTAACAAAACACAAAGGCATTTCAATTTCATTCTCATTACTGCACTCTCCAATCTGTAGACAGCTTCCCCCACCCTAAACTTCTAGCATTATGCCAGATTGTGTGAGTGATATGAATGTAGGGAACATAATGTTGAGGGTTATTAAATAAGAAAAAGTCCTTAAGATTTATCTTTTAATTTCAATATCAAACATCTGTCTTTAGCCCTTATACTTCTTGAGTTAAGCCCTACAAGTCTCCTGACGTTGGAAAGGATGACAGGTTTTTTTCAGAGTTCCCAGGATTTCTGAAATGACAATTTCTATACTGGAATGGGCACTAAGGTAAGCAACCCTTTTGGCAGACTTACCTGGATCTACAAATGTAAGGGGAAACAGGATCTGCCTGAAGGCAACATTATATTCCAGAAAGAATATCATGATACAAGCCATTATAAGTTAGTGCAGAAACTTCTACTATGCAAAAATTCATACAGGTTAAAAATTCTTTTACTCAGCCCTCCCAGTTCTTTATATCTTACAGCAGTGAAAATCAGAAGCCAGAACAAATAGCATTTGAACTACTATTGTGGGCCATATTTTACATGCTATTAAATTTCTGACTTAGGGCAGATTGATTTATTTGAGTCTTCGTCTATGAGCCTCAGCTAATTTATAGTGATTAATGCATCATTCGTGTCCTCATTGCTTCAGAAAACCTATCCTCACCTCCAGATAATGTATGCCATACCAGCTGATATAAACTTCTCTATTTGCACAAGCATTCCTTTGGATTTTTTTACAGACCTGTGAGCTTTACTAGTGGAAAGAAAAATTATTCCAAGACAGATCGAGGTAATAGGGGTCCATTATGAGAGGGTTGGGGAAAACATTTGCAAATCTGCATGCAAACATGCAAGATCTCAAATACTAAGGATCAAATACAAGGGAAGACATTTCTTAAAAGGAAAAGTTCAGTGAATCTAACTCAAATTTAACTCTTTAAATCTATTTGTACTTTACAACATAATAGTAATAGAGGCCTTATTCTTATTAGAAACATCTGAAGCATGCTGAAGGCAGGGGGAGCCATGCTGAAGCAAAGAAGAGACTCTAGCACTGCAGCAAAGTCTATGGAATGCTCTCCAGTAACAGAGTTCACTCTAAATTCACAACATTCTTTTCATCATTATATTGGAGCAAGCTCTCCAAAGAAGAAAGCTAACATGAATGTGTTGTTAAGATGGAAAGGAGTAGATAGGTGGTAGGGCTGGATACTATTTATTGTGCTTTGGTTTTGATTTGGAATTTAATTTGGGCAGCAGTTTTAATTCTATCCTTTCACTCAATCATGTACAAACTACTTCTCCTCAGTTTTGCTCCCAACTTTCCTGATGTCTTCTCCATTTTCTTGTCTTTTATTTACATGTCCTCTTCAGCCAGCTCTCAAACCCTAATATAATCATAAATATACCTTACATTTATTGGCATTTGAAATACAAAGCACTCACACATACCATATTCAATTAAATTTCATAATTCTAGGCAATGCATGTTATTGTCACTACTTATAAGTTTTAAGTGGGGTGAAAACAAATTTCTCTTCAGTCTTGGAAATATCTAACCTTCGTGCTGTAATGAATAAAGCTTTGTGTTAGGTGTCATATCTTCCCTGTTTCCTAATTCCCACAACAGCCCATTTCCATAGGTATAAATTCTCCATATGTTACTGATGAGAAAGCACTAGCTCTAGCTAGTTCAAGTAACCAACTCACCATCATACAGCTACAAGTTACATAGCCAGGATTATTCTGAAGGTACATAATCACCACACATCAGCACCAGCATGAGAACATCAGATTTGTGATTCTGCATTACAGCAAAATCCACTACAGTTGCTTGTTTCCACTGCAAGCCATGTATCATTGCAAAACATACTCTATCAGCTTCTTTTTTTAGAAAGCTTTTATTTAATAAATACAAATTTCATAGGTACAGCTTTTGGAATATAGCAGTTCTTTCCCCCATAACAACCCTCCCACCCCACCTCCTAATTCCTCTCCTACCCCATTCTTCATTAAGATTCATTTTTAATTATCTTTATATACAAATCAATTCTATACTAAGATTTCAACAGTTTGCACCCACACAAACACACAAAATATAAAGTACTGTTTGAAGAAAAGTTTTACCACTAGTTCTCATAATACAACTCATTAAGGACAGAGGTCCTACATGGGGAGCAAGTGCACAGTGACTCCTGTTGTTGATTTAACAATTGACACTCTTATTTATGATGTCAGTGATCACCCGAGGCTCGTCATGAGCTGCCAAGGCTATGGAAGCCTTTTGAGTCCACAAACTCTGTCATTATTTAGACAGGGCCAAAAGCAAAGTGGAAGTTTTCTCCTCCCTTCAGAGAAAGGTACCTCCTTCTTTGATGGCCCCTTCTTTCCACCAGGATCTCACTCACAGAAATCTTTCTTGTAGGCCATTTTTTGCCACAGTGTCTTGGCTTTCCATAGCTGAAATTCAATCTACTTCCTTTGTTCAAGCATTGTAAATAAGAAGTGTTGGAAGGTATAATAATTAAAAGAGACGTGTTCTCCAAAAGTTACACTAAACGTACAAGAAGGCAAAGCTGAAAGAGTTAAAAGACACCACTGAAGCTGTCTTATTGCATAAGTTATCTGGTGCTATAAAAATGAAAGAGTTCAGTTTCCTGATGGCTTAGCTAACTTAAAGGTGAAACACCCTGAGGGTCCATAAATAGGTTTTGTTCTTTTGGAGTGCTCAATGCTCCAAAGTGTTTTTTATCTTTAAAATATTAAGCAAACACTACAAAGGACTTAAATGGGCTCTGGGGTATCTCTGGTTTAATTCTGGCCCTTCAGCAAAGCTACTAAAGTATAGAAAAGTATAGATCTGGAGAACTAATCAAAAGAAAGCTAAATTCACAGCTTTCTCTAAATATTTTACACAGTAGTATTTTACAGGGCAGTGATTCACCTGGCCTCTGCCTTTGCTGCTTTGTGAGCAGCTGTCCTGCAACTGTGGATTGTGCTGCCCACATGGACACTCTGTCCACAAAAGCAAGACCCAGCAGTTGAAGACCGGCCAAAGACAGGAAGGCGTGGGCACATGCCTGCTACAGCCTCCTTTCTTTTATTTCCCTCAGTAGGAAAGCACATTAGGAGCTGCTTGAGATGAACAATAATTTGCCAAGTTTTCGTCATCCCTCTAGCAGTGATGTCCACAAGGAGCACTTAACATTACACAGAGAAAATAGTTACCAGCCATTGACTTCCTCCCTGGAAGCAGTCAACCATCTCACAAATGGGGACTTGGAGAGTAGCAGAGATGTCTCAGTTCAAACTCATCCCTGCTGCTTGCAAGAACAAAAACAGCCAGGAAACACTTAGTTTGCCAACAGTATGTGTTAGTATCATCATCCACACACAAAAGCTTTCCAATAGCAATTCCAAACGAAGCTCCAACATATTCCCTATCTGAACTCCCAAAGTTCCAAGAGCAAAATAAGTCAGGGGATTTGTTTTTTAAGACATGCCCTATACTCAATAAAGGAAAGAGAAACTGAAATGCTTTTTCAAGACTAGCAGGCGGTCATCCAAGTTGTGCATACACACATACAAAGACACTGTGTTTTCCAGCAATACCCCCTATCAATTTAAGCCCCTAAAATTGGTTTTTAAGGTAATTTAGAGAATCTGAACTCCATCTCTCCCTCTGCTTCTCCAAAGATCTCAACTGCTATAAGGTAACAGAGAAAACACACTTCATGCCCTCAGCATTTTTCCCCTTCTCGAAATTCTTATGTTTACACAAAAAGGTCCCCAGTTAACATGGAAACATATGACTTGGATCCATATGACATGTACAGTTGGATCACAATCCCTAGCATCTTAGTATCTTTTTACATCTACTGATTTTCATTAGGGATAAGGAGTCTCAAAGCCGAAGAAATCAACTGTGAACCAGGATTAGAGTTTAGACATAGATGGCACAGAAAAATAAGATAATTTGCCTGGGAACAATGCAGAGGCTCTGAGTAAGAAAGCATTCCAAATGAAAAAGGTATCTGATACCATGAACCAGACTCAGCAACAGAGCTTAAATTTTAGAGGAAAGTGGCAATCATGGGTACCTCAAACTGGCTATTTGATCTTGTCCCTTCCCAAAAGAAACTGAGACTCAACCTAGAGTTACAGCAAAAAAATGTCCATCTGCAGCAGAGTGGATGGTGTGGGACCCAGTAGAGCAGTGACAGCAGCCACTGACCCATCAATATTTGTGAAACACCCCCTACAGACACACTGAGAGGCTGGAGTCTGAGGAAACACAAGGGAGTGGAGTAGGAACCCTGCCTGGAGCTCACATGTTGGGATTATCCAGTCAGCAAAAATCTGAAACTATATATTAATGGATAGTGTTTATACCTTCTGGATGTTACAGATTACTGACACATAATTATTCATTCCTCAGCTGATTACTTTTAAAAGAGGGGCAGATGTTTGACAATCTGGAGGTTCAGATACCTGCATTCCACACACTAGTACCTATATTCAATTCCAGGCTCTAGTCCCTTACCCTAGCTTCCTGCTAATACACGTCTGGGAGGCAGTAGTGATGAATGGATCAAGTGCCAGGATTTCTGTCACCCACAGAGGAGACGGAGTTCCCAAGTTCCTGCTTCAGCCTCCAGTCTGCCCCAAGACCGCTGGGAGCATTTGAGGAAGCCTGATGGGAGCTCCTCCTCTGTCTATGCTTCTGAAATAAATAAATAAAATATAACTATCCACTCTAGACATATAGTGGTAATGTATGAACTTGATATAGAAGCCTCCCCATAATTTTTGCTATTCTACATTCTTATGGAATCACCAGCCATCCTTTCACATAGCTAGTGTCTGAATTACCAGTATACACAAATGGCACATGAAGTCTAAATTAGTATCTGCCTGGGTATCTTTTAAAAGTAACATCTCCATTTAGACTAATGTGGAGATTTCTAATGGAGGGTGGTCAATATGTTTGGACCTTGTATTCACAAATATTGTCCTTTAATGGCCAATGTTACCCCAAAATTTCAAAAAGAATGCAAATGATAAAGAATGTGTATTTTTACTTTGAATAGAAAATATATTTAGGCTCACTTTATTTCTTGACAAAATCTTTTGAAATGTGATATTTGAGAATTCATGTAGCCTGAAGCCCAGACTTGTGTTGCTATACCCTCCAGTTGGATGATTTTTAAAGTATTTGGAAAAGGTTTAAAATTTATGTCAAGAAGCAGTCATCCATTTTTCCTCCCCTTCTTTATAACAAAACTCCTTGAAACTACCTCTACTTTGTTCTCTCATTCTTTTCTTAATCCACTCCAATCTGCTCAACCCCACAAACTCTATGTCGGAGGAACAATCAATTCTTTGTCCTTACATCACTCTACCTATGAGCAACAATTGACACCTTCATTCACTTTTCTTTTCTGAACTCCCAAATTCATTTCTCAGACCTGGACCTAGCCCTTGAACTCAAAATTAATTTATCTAGATTCTCCACTTGAAGCTAAGGAACAAACTTAACATGTATAAAACTGAAGTCTTTATTCTCTCTTGTTCCATCCTGATTTTCATCCCTCAGTTTTCTCCAGCTGCAGTGGATGTGATCTTCCTTCCCTCATGCATTAAAAACCTACAAATCACCTTTGACTCTCTTTTTCTCATTCCTCATTATCAAAGCTGTAAATAAATTCTATAATATTGACCTTTAAAATCAATCTGAAATCTAACCAGTATTCACCACCTCCACCACTGCTACCTTATTCTCAGCTTCTGTCATTTCTTGTCTGGATAATTACTATAGGCTCCTAACTGATCCTGCACCTACAGTCTTTCTCCACACAGCAGTCATAATGTTTCTGTTAAAATGTAGTAAGAACATTCAAAACACTTGCACAGCTTGCTACCAGTCAGAGTGAAATTTGAAGCTCTTACTAGGTCTATGAGTCCTGATCTAATTTGAAGTTCACTGTCTCTTTGATGCCATGTCCTACTACTCACTCCCTCATTTCTTCAACCACAATAGCTTACTTGCTGTTTCTCCATCACATCAATCTGTTTCCAGCTCATCAATCTGTTTCCATCTCAGAGCCTTTGCACTCACTGTTCCTACTGCCCAAAGTTACTTTCTTCTATCCCCATAGCTCAGACTCCTTTCATCTGATTTCTGCTCAAAAATCTTTCCAGAGATACCTTCCCAGATTACTCCATACAAAAAGAGAACCACCACCCCACCTTCACTTGTCACTCTCCTTCCACTGCCTTGCTATATTTCCCCTTCAAAGCACTAATGATCACCTGGTAGAAAGCCATTTCCCCCCTGCCATTAGATTGTAAACTCTGTGAGAGTAAGGCCATAATCTTCGATCACTGGTGCGCTTCCATCACCTAGAACATTGACTCACACTCATATTATGTTTTAGCTCCTCTAAGACTTGTATTTTTACACATTTTAACATCACTGAACTGGGGCTACATCTTATAATGTACAATATCTTTTTCTTTTCTTAATATCCCATAAAACAGTAGTCTATTTTGTATGTGATGTCTTGGATTCCTTGGTCCAGTGAAAAATAGTAGTTGACATTCAAAACATTTTTAAAATGAGCAAATAAACCCCATTTATTAAATACTTCATAGGTATGGAGCTCAGTTTCTTAGACAAAAGACTACTGAATTGTAAGTTAATATATACTTCAGTCTACTTATTCTGTGTGTTTATCTTATTTATTCTGAAGGAGGGCTTACAGAACAAAGGAAACGTATTAAAAGTATCAAGGAAGGGGAACTGTCAAATTGAAAGCAACCTAGAAGAATTCAAACAACACAGGCAAAAGAGTAACCAGAACTTATTTTAAAAACACATAGATGATTAATAAAACAGACCTATATAACTCACTAACCCCTGAGGGAATCACTGTAATTACATATAAAAAATTATTCATAATGGCAACCTGAGACCTACTCATCAAAAAATGAATAAAATATGTTGTATGTTTAAGAAGAAGAAAAATAGATAGTACATTTTTGCTGGGTTTCCCTCAGAAATGGTTAAAATATATTTACTAATTTGGCTTCTAAGTGATAAAATTTAATAATCTGGAACATTTGTTTCAGTGGACCACTTACATACTACTCTTTCAATGATCAGGATGGTTCTCAGAAAACCCCTCTTAGTATTCTCTGTGCATTTGGACTAAATTTCAACAAGACCCAATGTGATTCCATATAACAAGAAAACCTGGGGAATTGCACACTTATAAAACCTTTTTACATGAATTCCTTCCTATTTTATAGTCCCTCCTATTTTAATAGATTCTCCGGGTTGAAACATGTTGGAATACTACTGATCATTTTCCTGTATTACATGCTTCTGCAAGTGAACTTACGTTCTCTCACCTTGCATACTTGTGGCAAGATGATGAAGGAAACCAATTTCATAATTTTCTAATTGAATTCTTTTCTACTACATTGTTTTTGACATTCTGTTCATTTCTGTGTATCACAAATTTAGAAAAATTTTTATCAAAATAAGAAAGTAGTGAAAGTGTAAAATCAATAGGTAATCCATGTAGTACTGGGGAATGAGGTTGTGGTTTGAGACAGAGCTGAGAGTGTCTTATTGATTTTAGCTCCATTATAAATGTAGTCTGTTAATGCAGGCTGTGCTATTCATATGAAATTTGTATTGTCAATAAAGCTAAATTCCTACATCTTAGTTATTAAAATACCACATTCCTTTAAATTTAGCTCTGAAAAAGTAAACATGAGGACTAAATAATTTCACAATGCAGTAAAGAATCTAAATGAGGTCCTGTATAGAAGGAATTTGACAATAATTACTACTATTATTGTATTTATTATTATTAATTCAAATTTAGGCTAAAAATTTTAATCAATAATCAATCTAGAAATCAAATCTAGATATAACAAAATCTGTGTGCTATTTCTTTGAGGACTGTAAGTGTGAACAGGGAGGTTAGAGGTGAGCCCTTCACTTAAGTAAATAACTGAGGACATGAGAAGATTGTAGAAGGTCGACTGCATTAATTCTTCAAACACTTCCTCCTCTTACTCACATGCCTCTGTCCTGTAGTTTCATAATAATGCTTTCTCACTCTGAGCATGGTGCTCAAGGCCATCCCTGGTTTCCAGGAACAACCAAGTGACTTGCTTTAATCATTGAGGAGTAGGCAAACAAAGGCAAGAAAAAGCACTTGCACATTTCCACTTCCCCTCTATGGCTTTGCCACAGGAACAAGCTCAGTCTAGCCTTCTGGGAGATGAGTTGTGGAACAGAATCAAAGGTCCCAGTTGTTTCTGCTAAGGTTTTTCTAGACTAGACAATGGTGACCTAATACCCAAACATGTGAGAGAGCCCAATGATGATCAGTCTATATGGGCACTACCTCAGCCAAGACCAAAAGTACATAGATCACCTGCAAACTCACAAGCTAAATATATATTGTATTTAGCCACTGAGTTTTGGGAAGTTTTAATACTTTAATACTTTACTGTGGCAATTGATAATTTATAGGAAAACAGATATAAATCTGAGTAGGGAACACTAAAAAGAATGATATCCCAAGTACCTGATGGTGAAAAAAATTTGCAGTGAAACAGTCAAAAGTATTAAGGGCCTGGGTGCTTGCTTTCTTATGCAATAAAGAACAAAGAACATATTTCCACTCCAATTCATTCTTGGAAAAATCCAATGGAATAACTGAATGGCAGCAACTTAAAACAGGAAAAGAAACAAGGCAGAAACCTGAGCATGAAGCAAACAAAGGCAAGTGAGATAAACTGCTCTGATCCTGATAAGAACTGTACAATCTAGGGGTCTGGCATTGTAGCATAGCAGATAAAGCCACCACCTGTGACACTGGCATCCCATATGGACACCAGGTCATGTCCCAGCCACTCCACTTCCAATCTAGCTTCTTGAATTGTCTGGGAAAAGCAGCAGGAGATGGCTGAGTGTACAGGCCCCTGCCACCCATGTGGGAGGTCTAGATGAGGCACCTGGCTCCTGGTTCCTACCTGGCCCAGTGTTGATCATTGCAGTCATCTGGGGAGTATACTAGTGGATAGAAGAACTCTAACTCTCTATATATATCTCTTTCTCTCTCTCTAATTCTGATGTTCAAATAAATAAATCTCAAAAAACTATTCAATATAGTATTATTTATTTTTATTCTCCCCTAAAGAGGAATTCTTCTGCAATGATTGTAAGAAAAAGAGTATTTTTTTGACACTAGGAAAAAACTTTTGAAGCCCATGTGGCCTGAAATAAGAGGAAATTTAAACAAAACCAACTGATAGGGTGGAGAGTGCCAGCTTATCCAGACAAGAGCTAGTGCCTGAGTACAACCATCAGCTCCTGCTCTGAATACTCCATATTTTGATGCTTGTAGTTGCTTCATACCAATACTGCACAACTGAACATCAACACAGCAGCGGACTTCCAGTTACAGACACATCTTAAAACAGGATTTGTTAGTGATTTAAATGGCAATCTGTTGTTTCTGTTACCAAAACATCAGGTTTTCACAGGACACAACAAATCAATACTTCCCCAGATCATATCAAACTCCAGGGGGATAAATTTAAAGTACTAGATGACTGTTACTAGAAGTACTTGGTTACAATTTGGGGACAGGTTTTTTGGGTGGTTTCTTTTTTTTTTTTCTTTACCTCACTCATTCATTCATCCTTCCCAACAGCACCCAGCTGGAATTGACACAAATGCTTTTGGGAAAGGAATTGGACCACACTCCCATGAGCAGTTAGAAGGACTTTATGTGGCTGTCTAGTCTCACGCCCTCAGCCCTTCACATGATCCTGTAATGCTCAAGATGCTGCCGTCTGGGCCAATCCTTATCTGAATCTGCCAATGCAGTGGATACCTGCTTTGCTACTGTACAGTGTCATCTACCTTACATGGACAGCAGAAAAGTTTTTTTTTTTTTTCAAATAATCATGGATAGTCTTTGGACTGTATGATTATATCTCCTTTGGTGCTAAAAGACAAACCTGCTGTTAATTTTACAAAATGCTCTAAGCAAGAACTAGTACCAAGTTCCCAAGACCTTGACTCAGGAGATGCTCCAGCTGCATCACATACTCACCTTTCCTAAATTTGTACATTTCCTATACTTGTAAATTATCTCTCCAGCTTTTTCCCACCTCAGAGTGACCTTTTTGTTCCTCAGGATCCTCCACAATATTTAGGGCAGCCTGTTTCTTCTCCTTCCTCATTAAACAGTTATATATCTAGTATCTCAGACCCAAGTCATCGGGTCCAAGGTCCCAAAAGTCACCACCTAAGATTCCTATGACTTTAATGCCTGAGCTAATATCTCAGAGTTTATGAGACAGATATGCAGATTCACCTGCATCTGAACTTGACTGTGTAAGCTTCAATGTCAAAATTATGCAAACAACTAGCTGGTCAACTACAGGTAATTATCATACATATACATTTTAACCCACTTTGATGCTATGGTGTGTTTAGCCTTCTTTGTTCTAAATATTACACTCAAGTCATCATTCATCCTAACTTTTGTGAAACTGAAACACATTCATAGGTGATTTATTTTTAGGGTGCAACATACAATTCCCTCTAGAACATTCAAGTCATAGCACTATGTAGGGAAGTCCTAACAAAACAGAAAAGAGAAAAAAAGACCTTCAACAAGACAGTACTTTATTACTATAATACAATTTGAACTCAACCTATTCTTAAAAAAAATCACCACAGTTTGCAGCTAGAAAGCACCAATGAAACATAAAATGCTAACAGTAACTCACGATGCCCTTAGGCATACATAGCAGTCCTTCAGCATAACACTGGTGTGAGCCAATTCCTTCCTAACAGATTTCTGAATCATTCCTGAAGAATGAGAACATCTCTTTGGAGGAGTCACACAGTGCATTCATGATGTACCTCTAGAAATCACCTGTGTTTTTAGACCTTAAAAAAGTATGGTTAACACAAATCCCCTAGTGAAAATACCATTGAAATAACTTCATTAATTACTGCTGAATTGTAACCATTTTTATTGAACCATCTGAATGGCCCCTGGATACACTGTTCTGATTTATCCAGCTTACTTTGCAAGATACAGAAACAGTTCTTGAACACCTTTTCTTAAAGCAGTAATTCTGGAAAGATTCACTATTTCCTCTCTACTGTCTTTACAAGAACATATCCCACCAAATAGCCTGGAGAGGCAGCTCTACATACTTCATGCCCTGCCATTTCTAGATAAAGAAGATAGAACAGTTGATCTAAGTGGGTTCAATAAAGTTTTTCCTCCAAAAATCTGAAATCAGAACCCAGAGAGTGATTCAGTCAATTGCTTTTATGGTCAGCAAGTAATGCAAGCTCAAATGGATGCAGATGATTCAGCAGAAAATTCAGTCTGCACAAAGAGAAAACAAAGTCAGCCATTTATCACTGTATACCAAATTGTCCCAAAACTCAGTGGCTTAAGACAACATTTATTAACCTCATAGCTGCTGAGAGTTGGGAATATGAGAACACTTTAGATGGATAATTCTGGTTCAGAGTGTTTCATACAGTTATAGTTAAGCTCTTGGCTGATATGGAGGCATCTCAAGAGTAGGCCACAGCTAAAGGATTCGCTACCAATCATACTTTTGGGTTTACAAGCAGGATTCCATTCTTTGTGGCCTGAACATCTTCGGTGGCTTGCATTTCTGCCCTAGGTCTACTTGTAATTGGTAGCTTGCTCCTGCTGGGATGGGTGGTCCAAGAGAAAGCAAGAGAGAACACACCTAACATGGAAGCCAAGGGAGTTTTGGCACTAATCTCAGAAGTGACAGCCTATCGCTTTTGTCATATTAACCTCATTATTAAGTGAGTTATAAGGTCCAGCCCAGAAAGAAATTACACAGTAACATCAAACAGAAGGGAGGACCAGTGGGAGCCATTTTTATAGGCTACCTACCACAGGCATGCCCTATGACCCCCAATGATTCTCTTCTCTCCCATAAGCAAAATTCACTTATAACTTCCCAAAGCTCTAAAAGCTATATCCTATTATAACATCAGCTCAAGGTATAGAAGTCTGTCACCTAAATTTGGTCTGAATGTTGATTAGGCTCCTCAGGTGTGGTTCCTCAGATATAACTCCTCTTGGGGCCAACATCCTGGCATAGTAAGTAAAGCTACCACCTGCAACATCAGCATTCCATGTGGGCACCAGTTTGAATTCCAACTGCTCCACCTCCAATCCAGCTCCCTGCTAATGGCCTAGGAAAAGCAGCAGAAGATGGCCCAAATGCTTTGGCCCTGTCTCTCATGTGAGAGACCCAGATGAAGCTCCTGGCTTCTGACTTTGCCCTGGCTCAGCCCTGGCTGTTGTGGCCACTGAGGAAATGAAAAAGCAGATGGAATATTTCTCTTTCTCTCTATCTTTACCTCTCTCTATGTAACTCTAAGTTTCAGATAAATAAATCCAAAAAAAAATACAATTCCTCTTGACTTTTATATTTGAAAGTAAAGATAGAAATTATCTGTCTTACCTGACATACACCATACAATAAGGACAGGCATTAGAAAACTGCTATAACAATTCTGCCAAAAAAATAAGAGGAAACGGAAATGGGGTGTGCAAAGGTTCATGGTAGTGCTGAAATACAACTAGGCAACTGTTGGAAGTTCACTGATTAGATATCAAGGTCTTGGAATAATTGTCCTTGGTTTAGCTCTACATTCTTGGTTATCGGCAACTTCTGAGTTGTCCTTCCTTTTTATAAAAGGTAGCATGTGTTGACATTCAACAGCTATCACAGCCTTCTTTCTTCCAATACAATTCTGGGATCCAATGATCACTACTCATTCCATGCTATGTCCTAAATCTAAGCAGCTGACACTTCTGTGTAACTCTTTTAATAGCTTTCTAGATCTTGTATAAATCTTCTTGAGTCCAGTCCATTAAACAAAAAGCATACTCACAAATCTCAAGATAATCTCTTCTCTCCCTTGAGTCTTGGCTAAAACTCTTCAGCTTTCTAGGAGCACTACTGCTTTAAGCTTTCTAGTAGCACTACTGCTTTATTCACAGAATTTGTGAGACATGCCATTAAGGTTCTTGAAGGACACTTTGTGTGACTAAAGAGTATCCTGAGGCATGACATTTCATCTTTCTGAAATCTTAACAGAACTTTTGACAGTCACATCCTTTATTTCAATTGTTATTCTCCTGACAGTACCCTGGATTTAATCTTTAATCAAAAGCCATCTCTTAATTTTTATACCATTTGCCATCTGGAAAGACTGAGAATTTCCAAAACTATCAAGTTTTGGCTTCTTTTTACTTTACACTTCTTATCTGAATTTAATTTAATTCTTTCTCCTCTGATTCTACTACAATCAGCAAAAATAAACCAGGTAGCACCTTCAACACTTTGCTTGGAAATCTCCCCAGCTAGATTACCCAGTCCGTAAAGCACATTTTCTATTTTTCATATCACTATGGGCAATGTGCTCCTAAATTTTCCGCCATTATCACAAGGATCCCTCTGTCCTTCAGTTTACTACCAGCATTCACCTTCAGCCTTTAAAAGACCAAAAAGGCTTTAATTAATAGCTTCATCAAGGCACTTTTTAATTTCTCCAACACTTTGCTCAAAATTGCATGTCCAGTTCTAAAGCAACTTTCACATTCTAGATTTTCTTCATGGCAACACATTACATCTCAGGCATCAAAATCTGTATTCATGATCTATTTTTGCATAACAAATTATGACAAAATAGCAATATAAAAGCTCAAACATATATTATCTCATTGTTTATATGAGCCAGGGATCAGAAGCAACTGAAGAGGTAATTTTAGCTCAGAGAATGTCATGAAGATATAGCCGCTGAAGCCAGGGCTGCAGCCATCTCAAGACTTGGCAACTCTATTGGGGATTATGAATTGACTTCCAAGTTCATATTGTTATTTGAAGGCTTTAATTACTTGTGAGTTTTCAGATTATGTGCCTGTTTCTCAGAAGCCATCAGCCTGGGAACACCAATGCTGTACCACAGCATGTTGACTTCTCCATATGGCTGCTCAAAACAGGGCACTTTGCTTCACTAGGCACAGGTGTTCTAAGAAAAACAAAGTATACACACTTAAGACTGAGGTCACTATCTTTTTTAGCCTCACTTCAAAAGTGTCATCCCATCAGTTTTACCTTTATAAGAGGGTCAGTAAATGAGTTAGTCTAGCCCACACCCAAAGAGAGAATATTATTCAAAAGCATGAATACCAGATATGGGTGGTCATTATGGATGATCTCTACAGTTGCCTCCATCAAAGCCCACAAAGATGAGAGATGAAGACTGTGACAAGACAAAAAAAAAAAAAAAAAGTTTGACTACCTAGTCTCATGAGACCTGTTGAGACTTTTTAAGACACCTAAAATGAAAACACCTATTCTTATGCAATCTTGATGAAATTTCTGACCCTTACAAGAAAACTGTTCAAAAAACTGTAACACATCATCCTTCAGAAATTGTGTTCTACTTTCAAGAGACTGAAGGCAAACATAATGTACCCCCTCTGCAACCTAAACAAGAACTGCCCTGCAGATATTATAGAGCAGGCATACTGTGTGTTCTGCTGACCCTTTTAGTCTCTAGTTCTCTGAAACAAATTAAAGAAAGCACATTTATATCAGAAGCTGTATTTTTCATTTCTCTGACATGTAATGAGGTAATCTCACTAGCCAGAATATTTTAGTAAGTCATAATGTGTTAAATGTGGTATAATCAAGAGGTGCCATTATAGCTTCCCAGTGAACTTGAGATGTAAGATATACAACAATTTAACTATGAATCCCTCTGAGCCAGTGTTAACAAAGATGGGCCTGCTCTGCAATATAGGCAATAACACCCTTATAATTAGTAATAATGATGATGAAAATAGCTAACACTTATTGAATATGCACATAAGGTTCTCACAATGCAAGATGACTATACTAGAAATGCCCATCATTTTCTACTCTCCATAGACCTATTTTAGAAAACTTACAATGAGAAAAGATAATATGCATATATCAATTACTAAGTACTAATATGTGAAATATTAATTTAACCTCCATAGCCCTAAAAATCTTCAAGATTTCAAAGTCAATAAAGTGAATTTTTACAACATTAAACAACAAACTCAAGGTCAAATAGCTTGCCTCATAATAGCTGTATCTTTAGGTAATCCCTCTCATATTATATTGGGTATGATTGATAGAGTTGACTGGGACCTCCTACCAACAGCCACCATCAGCTGGCCCACAATGTCAGTGAGTGATTTTGGAAGTTAATCCTTCAACTCCAATCCACTCTTGAGGTGACAGCAGCCCCAACTAGCATCTTGACTGTAGCCTCATGAGAGATTCCAGTCCAGAATAACCAGGCAAACCACTTCCAAATTTCTGACCCACAGAAACTGTAAGATAAGTGTTGTTGCTTGTTCAGTACACTAAATTTTGAGGTAGTTTAATACTCAGCCATAGATAACTGGAAGAGTAGGGAAGCTGGATGTCCCTGCCTTAAGTTTTCTTGTAGACTGGGGTAAGGATGTTGGCCAAGGCTGAGGTTTCATCATTAGTCTTGAATGTGGAAGAACCTGCTTCTGAGCTCACTCACATATCACTGGCAGGACTTAGTCCTTTGTTGATTATTGAGCAGAGTCCACCTTCAATTTCTTACCACAGGGGCCAATTCATAGAGCAGTTCAAAACCTGACAGTTAGCTGACCTGCCTTACAAGAGTCATGAGAAAGCCAAGGAGGAGGTGCAAAAAGAAAGCTATAGTTCTTTGTAACTTACTCTCAGAAGGGACAGTACACAAAATCTGCCATGTTCTATTTCCTAGAAGCAACTCACCTAAATCCAACCCATACCCAAGGGAAGGAAACTGAGCAAGGGTATACATACTGGGAAGTGGGGGTTTGGAAGCCACCTTGAGTACTGTAAACCACAGTGGGCTATTACTCTAGTGGCTTGAGCCAACGCCCTTAATCATTATACTCTCTATCTCCATTGAAACATGGGTTTCATTTGTAGAAATATAACCCATACATTGGTCTTCCTTATAATCAAAGAACATCCCTCCAGGATATTTGGGGAGAGTCACTTTCTTATTACAACTGAATCTACCCGCCAATCACGTTTCAACCTCTAATCTCAAATTTAATCCATTTTCCCATCAAAATCCCACCAATTCAAAGTTTTGTTCATACAGAACTTTACTAATTGCACCAGGGAAATTGAAATGATTATACTGTCTATCAGCAGATAATTTCAAAACTGAATATAAGCCAATCCTATTTTTAAAATTATTTCAGTCCCTTAAACATGGGAAATTTCTCACAGTTCACCATTCCCAACGGTCCCAGCTGCTACTTCACTCCTCTCTCTTCAGAATTGTCAGATTGTTCACTGCACAATGCAGGTTGTTCACTGTACAGGAATGCTTGCATAAGGGGCTGAAATTTAGACCATGCCCTTTTCTAAAATCTGAGGCACATGTTCTGGGTACAGTCTGCATAAGGGTGTTCTATGGGCTAATTGAGGCTCTGCATTCTTTTCACACATCTTTCCAGACCACCTTTTTTATGTCTAAGCTATTCCTGGAAATTCCTATAAAAAAAAAAGAAAGGAAAGCCTGCAATTATACTTTATAAATTCTAAGTACATTGGGTCCTGAAAGTTAAAGAATTTGTCATTGTTGAGCACATTTTTAACATATTGATCTTTTACATTCCTGAAGAGTCCATGGAAGAGTATGAAGGTGTAAAAGTTGAAAAAATTAAATTACTTTGCTTAAGAAAGGGGCTATGGGGGAGGTAACATCAGCAAGATGGCAGGATAGTAAGCCCTATATACACATTCTCTGCCATGAAAATCGGGAATTAATATATAGACAGTTGCCTTTGTGAGAAATCCAGAAACCAGGAGAGGTTCTTATGCAGTCCCCAACTCCATCTTCTCCATGAAGAAGAAAAGGAATGGAAAAGGCAAACAAGATTTGGAACTTTGAGGGAAATATACAAGGAACCGGATCATGTCTGAATTCAAGTACTGTCATGAATAGAAATAGGGCACCAGGTTGACACAAACACACACAAAAAAAGAAAAGAAGTAAAACATATCAGTGTTTGAAGTGCCACTAGAAAACACTAGGGTGAGCTCCGGTACCATAAACTACCACCACATGGGTGACTGCAGTACCGCAGAGGGATGCCAAGGGTAGTTCCCAATTAGAAACCAGCAAACTTGTATAATTAGATACACACACAAGCCAAGAGAGGATGCATCCTCAGAAAAGACTTAAGAGGTCTACAGAATCTCTAGGCGAGTTGTAGATAAAATGAGAACATTTTCCCTGTAGAAAAGGGAAAGTCTGCAAGACAGCTGATTGTTCAAATGACAAAATCACAACAAGAAGGAAAAGAGACACATAAAGAAACAGGGAAACATGCTTCCTATAGAGGACAATTAAATCCCATAAACCTACATAAAAAACTGGGAAAAATAAAAACACACAGAATATATTATACTCAATGATGAAAGACTGAAACCTCTGAGGGCTGGCGCTGGGGGGTGATGTGGCATAGCGAGTAAAGCCACTGCCTGTGGTGCCCACATCCCATAAAGATGCCAGGTCCTGTCCCAGTTGCTCCACTTTTGATCTAGCACTCTGCTATGGCCTGGGAAAGCAGTAAAAGATGATCCAAGTCCCTGGGCCCCTGCACCTGCGTGGGAGACTGGAAGAAGCTCCTGGCTGCTGGCTTCTGATTAACTCAGCTCTGGCCGTTGCGACCATTTGGGGAGTTATCCAGCAGATGGATGATCTCTCTCTCTCTCTCTCTCTCTCTCTCTCTGTAAATCTACCCTTCAAATAAATAAATAAATCTTAAAAAATAAAAATAGGGGCCAATGCTGTGGTGCAGTGTGTAAAGCCAACACCTGCAGTATGGGCACTGGTTTGGGTCCCGGCTGCTCACTTCCAATCCATCTCTCTGCACTGGCCTGGGAAACCAATAAAAGATAGCCCTAGTCCTTGGGCCTCTGCACCTGCATAGGTGGACCCAGAAGAAGCTCCTGGCTCCTGGATTTTGCCTGGCCTAGTCCTGGCCATTGCAGTCAATTGGAGAATGAGCTAGTGAATGGAAGATCAATCTATCTTTCTCTCTCTCTCTCTCTCTCTCTCTCTCTCTCTCTCTCTGCCTCTGCCTTGCCTCTCTGTAACTCTGCTTTTCAAATAATAAATAAGTAAATCTTTTTAAAAAATAAAATAATAAAAATAAAAAGACTGAACTCTCTTCCTCAAATTCTCAAATTTCAGGCCAAGAAAAGAATACTCATCACTACTGTTCAGTGAGGTACTAAAAGTCTTAGCCAGAGAAACTAGATATGAAAATTGGGAACAATCTATCCAAAATGTAAAATAAGTAGTAAAATTGTTTCTGATTTAGATGGCATGATCTTACATGAAGAAAAGTCTTTAAGATTTCTTAAGAATTGTTACAGTTAATAAGTGATTTTAGATAAGTTACATGATAAAAAAAACCAACCCACAAAAATCCATTGCAGCTTGGTACACTAACAATAACCAATCTGGGAAGGAAATTTACTATAGAATCAAAAATAATAAAATATTTAGGAATAACTTTAACCAAGGAAGTGTAAGGCTTGTACATTGAAAACTATAAAACATTAATTAAAAAAACAAAGACAAATGATATAAAGAGAATACACTTTCTGTTCATGTATTAGAAGACTGAGGATTGTTTAAATGTCCATATTACTTGCTACCATATGGATATTGTTTCAGTACACCCTCCAAAGCCCCACAGGTAGGGTGATAAAACATCTGAATGGGGATAGGTGGAGAATAATTATACTATGGGGGATCAGTCCTTAAGAATGGATTGTTGCAAATGATTAAAAAAATCTTGGTGTTAAATTGGAAATTGCATAGATAATTAATCAATTCTTTAAAAAAAATCATGTAGGATCTCTGTCTTTAATGTACTGTACATTGGGAATTAATACTATAACTAGTACTCCAACAATAATTTCAGTTTGTGTCTCTATGTGAGGGCAAACTGTTGAAATCTTTACATAATATGTTCTAAACTGATCTTCTGTGTATAAAGAGAATTGAAAATGAATCTTGATGTGAACAGAAGGGGAGAGGGAGCGGGAGAGGGGAGGGTGGCGGGAGGGAGGGAAGTTGTGAGGGGGGGAGCCATTGTAATCCATAAGCTATACTTTGGAAATTTATATTCTTTAAATAAAATCAAAAAAAAAAAAAGAATGGATTGTTCTTCTCATGGGAGTATATCAAGTTTCATAAGAAAAAGTTTGTTTCCATAACTCTTCTTATGGGAGTATATCAAGTTTCATAAGAAAAAGTTTGTTTTCCATAAGAATGGATTGTTCTTCTCATGGGAGTATATCAAGTTTCATAAGAAAAAGTTTGTTTGCCCCATCCCAGTCTCTTGCTTCCTGTTTCAACACGTGAACTTTTCTGTACATGTCACTTGTCACTTACTCACACACTTCTACCATTCTGACGTCATCAGCCAAGGGACCTTCACAAAGCTGAGCAGATGCCATCACCATGCTTTTGGGTCTCCAGAACTCTTTTATTTACAAATTATCTGAGCCCAGGTATTTCATTAAAGCAACACAAGATGGACTAAGACACTACTCTCAGCAATCCACAGATTCAATGCAATCCTCATTGAAATCCTAAAATGTTATTGGCAGAAACAGAAAAGGCTATCATGAAAGTCATATGGAAACCAAGGGACCTTGATATAGACACAACAGTTTTGAAAAATAAAAAATGTGGCCGGTGCTGTGGCTCAATAGGCTAATCCTCCGCCTTGCAGCACCGGCACACTGGGTTCTAGTCCCGGTCGGGGCACAGGATTCTGTCCCGGTTGCCCCTCTTCCAGGCCAGCTCTCTGCTGTGGCCCAGGAGTGCAGTGGAGGATGGTCCAAGTCCTAGGGCCCTGCACCCCATGGGAAACCAGGGTAAGCACCTGGCTCCTTTTCAAAACATTCTACAATGCAACAGTAATTAAGACAGTGTTGTCTTGGTATAAAGACAGCCACACAGATCAAAGATTAGAAACAGAACTCAGAAATAGACCCTTGCATATATGGGTAAATGACTGTCAACAAGGACACCAAGATTACACAATGAGGAAATATTCAACATATGATCTTGGGTAAACTGAAAAACCACCAAGAAATTAGGTTGGATTCTCATCTCACACCATATACAAAAATTAGCTTAAAATATATTAAAGACATAAATGTAATGCCCAAAACTATAAAACTCCTAAGAGAAAACAAAGAGAAAGGTACTCACAACTTTAGATTTGGCAATGGTTTTTGGGATATGATACCAAAAGCATAGCAACAAAAACAAAAACAGAAAAATGAGAATACATCAAATTTTACAACTTCTTCACATCAAAGAAAATAATCAGCAGAATAAAATGGAATGGTAGAAAGTATTTGCAGATCACATATATGATAAGGGGTTAATATTCAGCTAATTCTTATAGGAGAATAAAATAAGGACAAAAAAGATATGATTCTAACTATTTCAAACCATAAAAGCAGCAAGTTGAAAGGTGGTTGCCAAAGGCTGGAGGAAAAGAGGAGACAGAATTGTTTCAATGATACAAGATTTAAAAGCTCCACAGATCTACTGTACAACAATGTGAATATATTCAATATCACTGAACTCTATGCTTAAAAATTGCTAAGATAAGAAATGTAATGTTATGTGCATTGGGGAAGATTGGGAGTTGGGAGGAGTGTAGAACAGGTGCCACAGACTATATGGAGGCTGGGGAAAGTATCTTTGCAAATACAAAATATATCCAGGGGGCTTTTCTTGAATATAGTGCTGTTCACCTAAAATATAAATATCTGTCCATCCTCTCTTAAAATCTTAAGTAAGCTATCTACTGATTACTAATATCCAAGGACATATTCTTGTTTATTTGGGTGGGAGATAAGGAGCAACGAAGCCAGATAGCCATGTTTGAGTTAAAGTCCAAATTTCTTACTTTATTATATAGGCATGTTAGTTCTCTTTCTTCTCATTTCTTCCATTCTAGCCAGTTCCCAGAGGCCTGTATTTCCATAAATCCAATAGTCCCATTATAAAGTATACGCTACTCCTATTCAAAAGGGTTGTTGTAAGTTAGAATTTAAATAATAATTTTCTCCTCCAACCAATAAATTTGATATTCTCCAAAAAATTGTTGATGTTCATCGAGGCAAGTTACTTTGGTTGAGTCTGAAATTTTCATTAACATTATCATCAAATGATCCTAAAACACTGATATTATTATCCAATTTTTCAGTTTCAAGTAACTTCCTCATGATAATAGGTAAGAAGTATAAAAATAAAAAATCATATGCAAATCTCTCTGATACTGGAGCCCTCCTTTTTTCTCTACAGCACATTATTTTCATACAAATAATTTGGTCCTAGATGAAACATTAAAAATATTTTAAATTCCTCAGACTAACATATATTGAGCATGTTTTTAATCAATGCCCCTATATTATATACTCCAAGACAGATTGTAGCACATTGTTCTTGGAAAGTGAACTGATGGGCATGTATATTCTATATGGCCTCAAAGAGACCATACATTTGACACAATCTTTGTGCCCTATGGGATGAGCACTTAGTATAATTTACACGAAACAGAATGTTGAATATTGAAGTTTCAGTTGATGCACTAAGCAGGATACCAGAAACCATGTAATTCTTTGAAGAAAAAGTGCAAATTGTCAAGAACTTACCCAAAAACTGTGTCAAAGTCTTAAATTGGTTGTACACAGAGGGAGATATAAAAAAAACTTGAGAAACTAGAGCCCGGGAGAAGACTTTGTGAGGAAGATGAAGATGTTGCATTGTGAGCTCTAACCTATTAGATCACCAAGAAGAAGGGATTGAGGTGTTTCTGTCTCTCCAACTCTGGCCAAGGGAGGAGGGTGCTTCAATGGCACCGGCACCACCTAGAAAGCCAAAGTAGGTCAGCTGTCTGCCTAGGAAACCCTGAGAGCTGCTTTCCTGGCAAAGTAAAGTTGCAATATTGCTGCATATGGGAAATAGTTACATATACAAACCAAACATGAATGAGAATTGACTGTGGACCATATGTGGACCTGCCAGAAGTCTTCCTAATTCAACCATCTGGAAAAATCACTGGGAATCCAATAGCAAGAGACTACATGTGAATGGGACAACGGCACTCGGGATCAACTTCATGGCATGCAACCTGTGCAGTTGTATGGAACCCTGCACTCAGAAGGGACCTCTTCAATGCGTGGTTTAATGTTTTATGTAACAAAATTTTCAATAACTGTGTCTTTGACCTTGTGTTTTATAGGTCCAGTGGGATAATGGGTTTCTTCCACTCCTTGCTGCTCCTTCCAAAAATGTCATTTGTAATGGAACATGACACAGAAATCCAGTTTATCCACAATACGTGAGAGTTCAGTGGGACTCAGAGTGAGTACAAGGTAAATTATTTGTGTCTATAACCTATTAAATAGCAGCTGTGACAGCCCTCCAGGGCCATGTCTTACATCTAAATCAGACAAGACACTGGCATTCTAAGAAACACAAAAAAACAAGAAACCCTATCATATTCTTCCTCAATCATCTTACTTCCCTGAGTTAGCAAACTGAAAAAATGGTAACAGAAGGAAAGAGAAAGATGGGGAAAGTCATGGCTTGTTTTCCTTTCAGTCCTTCCTTACTCAGTAAGTCCAAGGCAGATATTATAGAATGTACATCTAACAAGAAGGATGAAAATTTAGTGTACTGGTCAAGTCGCTATTTCGGACACTGGCATCACATATCTGAATGCCTGGTTTTGAGTCCTGGCTCCATTCCTAACTCCAGCATCTTGTTAATGCAAACCTGGGAGGCAGCAGGTGATGGCTCAGATAACTGGGTTCCTGTCACCCTTGTGGGAGACCTGAATTAACTTCCCAGCTCCTGGCTTTGGCCTGCCCCATCCCAACTAGTGGGCATTATGAAATGAGTCAAAAAATGAGAGATTTCTGTTGCTCTCTTAAATAAATTAGCACACACTAGGTACTTTATTTAAAAAAGAAAAAATAAATTATATAAAACAGTTGAGTTAGTTATAAGCAGTGTTTCCTCGATGCTATACATCTAGGTCCCAGCTGCAAAATACAAGTTATGCAATTTCAGAAATTGTGTATAAAAGTGAAATGCTCTTATATCTGCTTTGAAAACTGGGAGTGCCTGAAGGGAGGAGAGAACTTCCACTTTGCCCATGGCCCTTTCTAAATATGGAAAGAGTCAGTGAATTCAAAAGGCTTCTAGGCAGCTCATGTCAAATGCCCTCAGGTGATCACTGACATCATACATAAGAGTGTTAATTGTTAAATTAACAACAGGAGGGCGACGCCATGGCTTACTTGGTTAATCCTCCACCTGCAGCGCCAGCATCCCATTTGGACACTGGGTTCTAGTCCCAGTTGCTCCTTTTCCATAGAAGACGCTCCCAGCTCCTGGCTTCAAATCAGCCCAGCCCAGCTCCTGTTGTTGTTGCAGAAGACATTCTCTCTCTCTCTCTCTCTCTCTCTCTCTCTCTCTCTCTCTCTCTCTCTCTCTCTCTCCTGCTTCTCCTTCTCTCTCTGTGTAACTCTGACTTTTATATAACTAAAAAAATCTTTAAAAAAAAAAAGTACCTCTTCCCTTATTGTAAAGACAAGCCTGTTAGTGTTCTGTTGCACAGTAGGGTAATAATAGCAATAAAAATAACATACTCTACTTTTCTAAATAGCTAGAAGGAAGAACACTGAATGTGCACACTACAAAGAAACCTTGAATATATGAATCGATGGATGCTAATTTTTCTAATATAACCATTAAAATGCAGGCATGTATCACAATATTATATTGTACCCCGTAAATATATACGATTACTATTTGTTAATAAATAAAAAAGCTGGGAGTGAGAAACATAAAGGTGAACAATAAAATCATCCTAATTTACAATTTTTTCTTGAGATGATATTAAACAGAAAACAAACACAATACGATAAGAAACAGATTGTGAAAGAGAGGGAAAGATATGTATTCTTTGGTACTTTTAAAGACATGCTTTTCTTGCCTTTTGAGTAAAAGAGCTTTCATTTCATCTCATACCAGGCCCCAAATATGTAGTCAGTTCTGACTGCACCTAGCACTAACAACTCTGTTCTTTCCCCTTGATTGCTTCTCCTCCTGGACCTAACACTGAAAAATCAAATGCAGCTAGGAAGTTAAGGAAGGAGGGAAATATGTACCGAGGAGGAGGACAAGGCCCTCCCCATCACAACACAGTGGGCCCTGCTGCCAAAGAAAAATTAGCACCATTGTTTTAATCATTTTTGGGAAGCAGACATTCCAATGTTTAAATTGAGACTAGTTTTGACCTAAAGTGACTTTAGTATAATATATTACCTAAATGTGAGCAAAACAGCAATGGAACCAGCCCTCCAACCGGAGGATAAGGAGAGATTATTTCACTAAATACATTTTCAAAGAGTAAACAAAGTTGCATTTTTATCATATGTCATGAATCATTCTTGCCCAATACCCTAGAGTTCCAAAGGAAACAGAAAGTTCAAAGAAGTCCAATTAGAATTTTTGTCTCTAAAAAAAGGGGTGAGGTGGAAGGGGGAGGAAGAAAGCTTGGCTTAGTTTACAACATTTAGTCACAAAAATTACACTTAAAATGATTAAACTCCACAGCTGACTTTTTCTCACAAATTACCCATATGTTCCAGCTCATGTTACAATTTCTTTGGGGAGCATTAAAATGATTTTTCAATTTTCTCACTCAATTTCTTCTATCTCTGCTGAAAATAAGAGATGACATTATATGATAAGAGCAAGTCATTTTAAATTAGACCAACTTGACTTTTGTATTGCAGTCAATCAAATGCAGATGAAATGTGAGGGTTTTTTTGCAAAGAAAAAAGAACTGTGGGAAAATTCATAAAGAACTTCATATATTTTTAGAAACATAAAGGTTTGCTTTTAAATTCCTCTATTTTTAATCTTCTGTCAAAGTGATAAACTGTGAATTTTAATTGCTTACTTTACCACATCTTCCAAACAAGGAAAAAAGCCAAGAAGTTTATTTTTGAAAGATAAACAGAATAATGCTTCTGTTGTAATACATATCTTTAAAATGCAGAATTGTAGGTATTTCAAATAGTACACCAAAACTAGCCCCTGATGATCAATAGACTTGCTTCTAAGATGTTTTTCAGTAGAACAGAATTTCATGCAGAACTTCAGAATCCTGCAACAGAACACAAATATCTCTGTGCATATGTATGTGACCACATATACTTGAAATGCTTGGGAGAGAGGGAGGGCAGGGAAAAGGAGGTGCCTAAGGATGACAGTGTGTTTCAGGGTAGAGAACTGTGCTATCCTAAGGAAAAAAAAATTTCACTTCAAGAACTAAAATTTAGATAGTTATAACCTCAAAAAAAAAGGCACATCCAAAAACAACACAGGAAAGAGTTCTGTTTTGTGCTTTTCACTTGTTATCTTTAACATATTTGTCACAGGCTTTTGGTGCAGGGGAAAACAGTATGGTTAAGATTACAGGTTCTGAGATCAGACATCTCTGGTGTTAACCCTCTTAATTTCCTGTCTCTAAAAGAAGGGTAATTTTAATCACTGGGTTTCTTTCATAGGTCATTGTATTAGTTAAATAAGTTCAATCATGTAGTACTATAGAAGATTTTCTACTGCTTCTAATAATACAATACTGTTAAGTTGTAAAGAAAGGAGGTTTATTTTGGCTCATAGTTCTGGTCCAAGGTTGAAGGGCTGCATCTAGTGATGGCCTTCTTGCTAATAAAGAATGTGTGTGTGTGTGTGTGTGTGTGTGTGTGTGTGTGTGTGCGTGTGTATCTTTTCTGGCTCTGGTCTCTTTCTTATAAAGCCACCAATATTCAACAATGAAGGCTCCACTATGAAGGCCTTGTCTAATGCTAATCACTTCCCAAAAGCCTCATCTCTAAAAGCCACTGTCAGATAAAGTTTTCATCCTCTTAATATCTCACAATGGAGAATGAACTCCATCATGAGTTTTGGAAGGGGTGAACCATATTCAAGCCATAGGAAAAGTTCTTAGTTCTCAACACATGGCAAATCCAATATAAGTACTACCTATTTAATATGCATTCATATTTTTATTTCCATCACACTTTTAGTTATTTGCATCTTATCTCTTTATATTATAATCAGAAAAGAATTTTAAGATTTGTATATTTAATACATGGCATTGTTTAGTAATTTCAGTTTAGTATGAAAGAACAGTGTGACAATTTATTGCAGAAGTACTAGAAAATACTTAATCTTTATTTTTGCTTTTCTTAAATTATGTATTTAAAGTTGAGTTTATTTGAAGTCAATTTGGCAAGAATTGTGGGAATTATATATAGGTTTAATATTATAAGCAGTAACTAAAGCTTTTATCAAAGTGAGAAAATAGCTAAATAGGAATTAGGTGATTAAAAAAAACTGATGTGGCCGCTACCACATGTTTTGCATGTATAAATAGGAGTCATTTCTGTAAAAAAAAAAGGGGGGACGTGCTTATTATTGTTTACAAGGGGGAACATTGAACTTAAGAACATTTTTCTTTTCATTTGACTTCCTTTTTGGATGATTTCCTGGGATTTCTATTAGTAGATTCATTCCATTTCAGCAAAATGTAGCAATTTCTTTCAAACCACTTTCCTCAATGAGAGGGTACATTAGATTGCAAAGAGAGTTCATTCAAGATACACATCCCTATCACAGCTCACCAAAGGGCTTACAAAGCTTTCTCTAAAGGGATCCCAGTCTTGAAAAGACTCTTCAAGTGATAAGGATATTCTGCTTCCCAATTTACATCAAGACCCTCAACATACATAGACCACAGATATCCATACCTGCAAACAACTGTTCTAGATGGCAGTTTGATCACCAATAGAATCATTCAAAACATGCTTTCTACTTGAAACAGAGTTTCATAGTAGTTAATAACTCAGGCTTGGGACTCAGGTTGCTCTTGAACTCAGGCCCTGTATATGTGAATGTTCCAAGTATTTTGCCAAACACTACACTTGATTAAGTCACAAACCTATGAAGTACATTTTACAGGCAAGGAAATTAAAGCCTAGAGACACTGTAACTGTCATTTTGCTTTAAAATATGCAATAAGTGATAAGCTGGAATAACCCCAAGGCCACTTAATTCTAAGGACCATACACTTAGTCACTTCATTGCTTTGCCTCTCAGAAATACAAAGAATATCACTTAACAAATGAAAACAGGAGTCCATCTAAAATGAAAAGAATCTGAATGACAACCTGTAAATGTTATTAGCTTGGTTCTGGTATAGAAACTAGAAAACTAGAAACAACCTGAAAAAGAGAAACAGTAGATAATATGCAAAGGAAAATAATGTGGCGGTTGCTGTAAATGTATTTTATAGTTCAAAAGGATTCCCATTTATCAACTTCTCCCCTAAAAATAATCTGTCAGATGCAGCCTGGCAAATGTGATGTCACTGTCACACATGACCTTTTAATAGACTTCTGCAAGTATTGAATGAAGGTCTCAGTATGACAGCTCTTCAGCAGGTACAGAAAGCACATATCCAAAGAGCTCTGGGAGAGAGGCTTTTCATATGGAATAAAGAAAAGGGAACTAACAAAATGGATTGTCTTATAGAAATTGGAGGGAAGATTGAGTCAAAAAATACAGTCTTATTTCTCAGACCTACATAAAAATATTAGAACTTCTTGACTTTGTAGTGCACAGTTGTAATTATGTTAATAATACATATGGCTTTCAATTTTCTTTAATTTTTTTATTTGTATGTATCTCATAAATACAAAGTATATGGACATAGTAATTCTTCCCAAAGTATAGCCCTCCTACCCTTTCTCCCCACCTCTTCCTGCTCCCTCTCCTGTTCTATTTGAGAAAGAAAAAGAAAAAGAAATAAGGAAAAAGAAAAAAAAGAATTAATGGAGTAAAAAAAAAAAAAACTAAGAGAACTGTGTCACACAGCCTATAAAAGGGCTGCTCTATGTTGTTACTTCTCAGAGGTGATTTCACTTTTTGTCTCCTTCCTCTTTTCCCTTCCTTCCTTTCCCTTTTTTCCTTTTAGAAACTTATTTGTCTTTAAAGAAGAACCCAAGGATGATATATCTTTTGTGAGCTCTCAGACATAACTATAACTTATGAGACATAATAATATCCTCCATTTAATACACTAAAAAGAAGTGATTCTTTAGAATAAGCTTTACTATTAAGTTTCATGGTACTACTCTTTGGGGACAGAGGTCCTGTGTGGGAAGTTAGTGCACAGTGATTCTTGTTGTTTATTTAACAAGTAACACATTTATGTATGACATCAGCAATCACCCAAGGCTCTTGATACGATCTGCCTCGGCTATGGAAGCCTTTTGATCCAGTACCTCAACAAGGCCATAAGCAAAGTGGAAGTTCTCCCTTCAGAGAAAAGTACATCCTTCTTTGGTGGCCCCTTCTTTCCACTGGGTTCTCACTCACAGGGGTCTTTTCTGTAGGAAATTTTAGCCAGAGTTTCTTGGCTTTCCATGCCTGAAAAACTTCCCCTGGGCTTTCCAGCCAGACTGGAGTGCCTTAAAGGCTGATTCTGAGGTCAGAGTGCTACTTAAAGTGCTCATCATTCTAATGAGTCTGCTGTGTGGACTGCTTCCCATGTTGGAGCCTTCATTACTTTTTAATTATGTGTATTATTGTTTCTATAAACAGTCCTATTTATAAAATCACTTTATCACTTGATCCTATCTATATGGTCATTTACCACCTATTCCTATCCATTTGGTCTTTATAAAACATAAGCTGCTATTTTTATCAGCCAGCTTAAGGTATTTGGGGTCCTATGGCAAGTTGTTTAGCTGTCCCCTTAGAAGTGAGTCCATATATTGCTTTGCAGTTAGGAACTTCATACATTTCAAAATTACAGCTTTAGGATCTTGGTAAATCTTCCCACAATGCCCACCCACCCACCCACACTCCCAACCCTCGTTCTCTTCCCTTTCTTATTCTCACTCTTATTCTTTACTAAGATCTATTTTCAATTAACATTATACAAATATAATTAACTCTACATTAAGTAAAGAGTTCAATGATTCAAATGAAAGAGAAAAAGATAAGGAAAAATATTATAAAGAAAAATATAACCAAAAAGAGAGAATAAAATCTGTTCCTCAACAGTCCAGAGAAGGGCTGTTCAAAATCATGGCTTCTCAAGGCAGGTGCTATGGTGTAGTGGGTAAAGCCATCTCCTGCAGTGCAGGCACCCCTTATGGGTGCCAGTTCAAGTTCTGGCTGCTCTACTTCTGATCCAACTCTCTGCTATGGCCTGGGAAACAGTAGAAGATGGCCCAAGTCCCTGGACCCCTGCACATACTTTGGAGACCCAGAAGAAGCTCCTGGCTCCTCACTTCAGATCAGCACAGCTCTGGCCATCAGTCATCTGGGAAGTGAACCAGCAGATGGAAGACTGACTCACTCACTCACTCTCTCTCTCTCTCTCTCTCTCTCTGTGTGTGTGTGTGTGAGAGTGTGTGTGTGTGTCTCTGTCTCTGTCTCTCTCTCTCCTTCTGCCTCTGCCTCTCTGTAACTCTATCTTTCAAATAAATAAATAAATCTTTAAAAGAAATCATGGCTTCTCATAGTGTAAGTTAGGTGCTCTATTAGTTATCACAGGTATGGGAAAACATATAGAATTTGTCCCTTTGAGATTAATTATGATAGGCATAATTATAATTATGATGCTTTCCAGTTTTGTCCATTTTGTTGCAAATGACCAGACTTCAGGTTTTTTGTGTTTTTTGTTGTTTTTTTTGTTTTTCTTTTTACTGCTGTGTAGTATTCCATTGTATACTTATTCCATAATTTCTTTATCCAGTCTTCAGTTGACAGGCATTTGGGTTGATTCCATGTCTTTGCTATTGAGAACTGGTGCAATAAACAGGGAGATACAGATAGCTCTTTCATATCCTGATTTTATTTCCCTAGGGTAGATTCCCAGGAGTGGGATGGCTGGGTCATATGGTAGGTTTATGTTCAGACCTCTGAGGTCTCTCTACACTGTCTTCTTTTACCAGTTTACATTCCCACCAACAGTGGATTAGGGTACCTTTTTCCCCACATCCACCCCAGCGTTTGTTACTTTTTAAATTTTGCATAAAGTCATTCTAACTGGGGTGAGGTGAAATCTCATTGTGGTTTTGATCTGCATTTCTTTGACAGAGAGAAATCCAGAGATTTTTTTTTTTTTTTTGGACAGGCAGAGTTAGACAGTAAGAGAGAGAGAGAGAGAGAGAGAGAGATAAAGGTCTTCCTTTTCCATTGGTTCACCCCCCAAATGGCCACTATGGCCAGCACGCTGCACTGATCTGAAGCCAGGAGCCAGTTGCCTCCTCCTGGGCCCATGCAGGTGCAGGGCCCAAGCACTTGGGCCATCCTCCACTGCCTTCCCAGGCCATAGCAGAGAGCTAGACTGGAAGAGGAGCAACCAGGACAGAATCCAGCACCCCAACTGGGACTAGAACCCGGGGTGTTGGCACCACAGGTGGAGGATTAGCCAAGTGAGCCATGACACCAGCTGACAGATAGCAATCCAGAGATTTTTGCATGTATCTGTTGGCCATTTGGATTTCTTCTTTTTAAAAATGTCTGTTTAAGTCCTTTGCACATTTCTAAATAAGATTATTTTGTTGTTGTGGAGTTTCTTGATCTTATATATATACATACTGGTTATCAACCCTTTATCAGTTGTATAGTTTCAAATATTTTCTCCCATTCTGTTGGTTGTCTCTTCACTTTGTTGATTGTTTCTTTTGCAGTTCAGAAGTTTCTCAATTTGATGTAATCCCATTTGTTGATTTTTGTTTTGATTGCCCCTTGGGTGTTTTCTAAGAACTCCTTGTCTTTGCCAATGTCTCGTAGGGTTTCTCCAATATTTTCTAATAATTTGATGGTGTCACATTGTAGATTTAGGTCTTTAGTCCATTTTGAGTGGATTTTTGTGTGAGGTGTCAGGTAAAAGTCTTGCTTCATACTTCTACATGTGGTAGCCCAGTTTTCCCAGCATCATTTGTTGAAGAGATTGCCCTTGGCACCAGGGGTTGATTTTGTTCCTTTGTTGAAGATTAATTGGTTGTACATATTTGGATTGATTTCAGTGTTTCTATTCTGTTCCATTGGTCTATCCATCTGTTTTTGTATCAGTACTAGGCTGTTTTGATTATCACTACCATATATATATAATATATAATTATATAATTAATATAAATATATTATATATATTATATATATAATATATATTATATATATTATATATAATATATATTATATATAATATATATATAATAATAATATATAAAATATATATAATATATAATATATATGGTATATATATATTATATGGTATATATATATAGTATATATATATATGGTATATATATATGTATTCTATGGTATATAATATATATATATTATATATATATGGTATTCTAATATATATATATGGTATTCTATGGTATATAATATATATAATATATAATATATATATATGGTATACATATATATATGGTATATATATATGGTGTATATATATGGTATATATATATATTATATATATATTATATATATGGTATATATATTATATGGTATATATATATATATATATATGGTGTATATATATATATATATATATATATAATCTGTCCATTGCTGAAAGTGGGGCATTTAAGTCCCCCATTACTATTATATTTGAGTCTATATCTCCCTATAAATTCATTAATATTTCATTTAAATAGTCAGGTGCCCTGTAATTAGGGACATATACATTTATAATAGTCACATATTCCTGTTGAACTGATTCCTTAATCATTACATGGTGCCTTTATTTGTCTCTTTTAGTAGTTTTTGTGTTAAAGTCCATTTTGTCTGATATTAGGATGGCTACACCAGCTCTTTTTTCATTTCAGTTAGCATGGATTATCTTTCTCCTTCCTTGTACTTTCAGTCTGCAGGCATCTTTGTTGGTGAGATGTGCTTCTTGTAGGCAGCAAATAGATGGGTTTTCCTTTTTAATCCATTCAGCCAGTCTACATCTTTTTACTGGAGAGTTGAGACCATTTAATTCAGGGTGACTATTGCTAAGTGACGACTTTGTCCTGCCATATTTCCATTAATAGTGCTAATTGTTTTACTTCGTGTTTCTTTTGTACTTTTACGGTCAATTTTCTGCCTTCACCTTCTTTCATAGTGATGTTCCTATTTCTGTGTTTTTTTGTGTGTAGCACATCTTTGAGCATCTTTTTTAAGGCTGGGTGAGTAATTACAAATTCTTTCAATTTCTGCTTGTTATGACAGATCTTTATTTCACCTTCATTCACAAATGAGACAGATCTTTATTTCACCTTCATTCACAAATGGTACAGTATTCTTGGTCTATAGTTTTTTCTCTTAAGATTTGGAATCTATCTCACCATTCTTTCCTTGCCTTTAATGTTTCTGATGATAAATCCACTATGAGTTTAATAGGGATTCCTCTGAATGCAGTGTGGCATTTCTCTCATGCACATTTTAGGATCCTTTCTTTATATTTTACTGTGGAGAGTTTTATTACAATGTGTCATGGTGAAAATCTTTTCTGGTTGAGTCTCTTGGGAGTTCTGTATACTTCCTGTACTTGCATGTCTCTTTCTCCAAATTAGGAAACTTTTCTGTTATCATTTCATTAAGAAGACTTCCAATCCTTTCTTTACATGCCTTCAGGAATTCCTAGGACGCTATGTGTGGTCATTTGAAAGTATCTTGTAGATTTCCAAAACTGTTTTTTTAGTTTTCTGATTTCTTATTCTTTTTTTTTTTTTTTTTTGGTCTGACTGTAAAATTTCCAGAGATTTGTCTTCTAGTTCTGATATTCTTTCTTCTGTCTCACCTATTCTGTTGTTAAAGCTATCCACTGCATTTTTATTTGATCTATTTAATTCTTCATTTTTTAGTATTTCATTCTGACTTCTCTTCAATATCTCAATTTCATGGGAAAACTTTAAATTTAGTTCACAAATTTGCCTCTAAGTAATTTGATGATTAATTTTCTGAATCGCATTTCTGGTATATCCTCAATCTCTTCATCTTCACCTTCTATTAATGAAGTATTGTAGTGTTCCTTTGAGGGGCTCATAGTGTCTTCCTTATTCTTATTTAGGGTTCTTCCTTTTTTTCAGCATTTGTGTATTTCTTATCTGGTAGCTTTTCTCTTTGTGTCTTTATGGTTTAGTGGGATGTCTACACTTATAGTGATTACCAAGAGGTGTGAGCTGGATGTGGCCTGGGTGCTCTGATGAGTATTCCAGGATGGAGTAGGTATGCAAGGTAAGGCCTCCATGGGGATTTGTAGATTTCCTCTGGTATTCTGGTTGGAGGAGGTTGTTCATTTCTGTTGTTGTGACCTGCCCTTCTCCTCACAGTTGTGGAATGTCCTGGTGTGTTCAGCACTAGTTCACACTACTTAATGAACTGCACCTCTAATCTGTGGAGACATTCCTGTGAGCACAGTTCCCTCTGTTATGAGCTACTATTGGTCTGTGTGTTGGGAGCAGGCACACGGAACCCAACCTACTGGAGCCCAGCTCACTTCTCAATGATGGTGGGAGTGAGTATGAGCATCTGATAGGCAGGGCTTTCCCTTGCTGTACAACGTGCATGGTATGGGAATAAATTCTTCTGAATTGCTGTGGCCCCTGTTTTTGGGTGGGTGGTGAGGTAAAGTGATGCCCTACTCTTGATGGGCAGGTGCATGGGAAGCAAGGGTGGCAGTCCTGTACTTGAATACAAAAATATAGACAAATGAAGGGGCAAGATGGTTTCTCCTAGCTCTCTCCCTCCATGCCTCTCTCCTTTTCTCTCTGTAACCCCACCTTTCAAATAAATAAATCTTTTTTTAGAAAGGTCTATGAATTTAAAAGATAAGGAATCAAAACTAATAGATAAAATTTGCTTTAAGAATACAGGAAATGTTGATTTCTGCATCAAAGTTTTGTGAATTTAATCCACTATGAAACACCCTCTTCTCACCAAAAAAGACAAAAAATCTGGTCATGGTTTCAACTCATGAAGGAAGTGATAATGATATATCTTTATTAAGAAGTAAAACCTAGGGGCTGGCACTGTGGAATAGTGGGTAAAGCTGCCACCTGCAGTGCCAGCATCCCATATAGGTGCCTGTTTGAGTCCCAGCTGTTCCACTTCTGAGCCAGCTCTCTGCTATGGCCTGAGAAAGCAGTAGAAGGTGGCCCAAGTCCTTGGGCCCCTGCACCTGCATGGGAGACCTGGAAGAAACTCCTGACTCCTAGCTTCGGATTGGCGCATCTCCAGTGCTTGTAGACATCGAGGGAGTGAACCAGCAGATGGAAAATTTCTCTCACTGTCTCCGCCTCTGTCTCTCAGTGACTCTTTCAAATAAATAAAAGAACTGGAAGAAGGAGGAGGAGGAGGAGGAAAAGGAGGTGGAAGAGGTGGAGGAAGTGGAGGAGGTGGAGGTGAAGGAGGAGAAAGGAGGAGGAGGAGAAGGAGAAGTAGTAGTAGTAGTAGTAGTAGTAGTAGTAGTAGTAGTGAAAACTAGGGGCCAGCATTGTGGTGTAGCAGGTGAGACCATCACCTGTGACCCAAGCATCCCATGTAGTTCCAATACTGGCTGCCCAGCTCCCTGCTGACGCACCTGAGAAAGCAGCTGAAGATGGCCCTAGTGCTTGGGCCCCTGCACCCACATGGGAGACAGAAAAGAGGCTCCTGGCTCCTGGCTTTGGCCTAGCCCAGACCTGATGGTTGCAGTCATTTATGGAGTACACCAGCACATAGAGGACCTATCTCTCTTGTCTCTTTCCTTCTCTAACTCTTACTTTCAAAAATAAATAAATTTTTAAATCTTCCAAAAAAGTAGTAAAAATTAAAATTTAATTGCACATTTCCAAATTCCTTAAAAATGCCAAAAATCTCTTTCAGAATCTTTTCAAGCATCTCTACCCATTTCTTCATCTTGTAGTCAAATCTTTTATCATAGGCACTAGCAGTTATAAAAAAAAAAGTTTAAGCCACTTTGTTCTTTTGTAGATATCTGCTTCACTGCTAATATTAAAAATACCAGAAAGTTTTCTCTCAATTATATTAACATTTTCTATTACATACACTTTATGATACTTATAAAGTGATGTCACAATGTTGACTTGTATTATATTTACTAGGTTTGGGACTTCAGCTGCTTTATGAGTTAAACAGGCTCAGGAATATAACTATCATTTACAACACAGTTTTCGATGAGAAAATATGTTCTGAGTGCCAAACAACTCATTCATGAACACTTTTAAAATACAAACCTAACCAGAGGGACTACTTTAACTCCTTAATTCATTTGACTGATGGAATTCCAGTTTTACAAGAACACCTGAGAAGTTGATGTCATGGTGAAGTAGGCATGAACTGATAAATAAGATGACAATGAACACCAGATGTGGCTTCTTTATTGTATTACTTTATGCTGTCTCAGAGAAATAGCATTCATTTCTGGAACAGTGCCATGTTTGAAATCCTGCAGCTTTGTATAGCATCAGCAAAATAGAGCATAATGTCAGCAATGTTTTCCTGGGCTGGTCATATCTCATGAAGGTGGGATGCCAGCCTGCCAAAGAGAATATTACATGCCAAGCAATGCAGTATAAAGTACTGAATCCTGTCACTCAGCGGTATGAAATAAGATTAAGTCATATGCATACTTAGTCCTGGGCAGGATGGTAAAAAAGTTATGAATTTTACACAAAGTTTTTACATTAATTACAAATTATTCATTTTCTGAAGAAATTTCTTAGTAAGTAGGTTTTCTTCATCTAACATATTCCCGAATTTTAAGCATGAATATTGAAATATGTGAAAAATAGGCATATATTATACTATATTGAGTTCTGCACAAAATAAAAATCTTAGATTTTCCCAATTAAAATCAGCCTTATATGGTAGGTACCCGTAAACTGAGAAATTTTAGAAAGCCCAAATGTATATGGTACCAGAGCTTTGAGTTGACTGTTACCTTCCTAAGAATTATACTTAATGTTTCATAAAAGGTCAAACTTCTTTGGAGGGGCCAGATCTGTGGCATAGCAGGTAAAGCTGCTGCCTGCAGTGCTGGCATCCCATATGAGCACTGGTTCCAGACCCAGCTGCTCCACTTCCAATCCAACTCTCTGCTATGGCTGGGAAAGCAGTAGAATATGACCCAAGTTCTTGAGCCCCTGCACTTGTGTGGGAGACCCAGAAGAAGCTCCTGGCTCCTAGCTTCAGATCAGTGCAGCTCTGGCCATTGCAACCTTTTGGGGAGTGAACCAGTGGATAGAAGATTCTCTTTCATCTCTCTCTCTCTCTCTATCTCTCTCACATCTCTCTCTCATCTCTCTCTCTCTCCTTTCTCTGTGTAACTCTGACATTCGAATAAACAAATAAATCTTTTAAAAAAAGAAAACAAAACACAGCCATGCAAATTTGTTCAGATGGGGAAAGGATTTTCTATCAAGCAGCAAATGACTAAAGAAAATTTCCACCAACACTCTCAAGGAAAACTTTGTTAACTTCGGTGTATTACTTTGTTCTGCAATAATTGACAGGAAGAGATCTGCACCTCAGAACACCCAAGCTTTTTCAGAGGCACTGACTTCAGAATATTTCATGCTATCTTGTGGTTATAAAACAAAACATTTTAACAAGGAGTGAATTTATTCTATACAAGTCTCTGAAGTTTGGCTGTATTTTTTTTTCTATATCTATTTACACTTTAGCTGAAATTGTTCTTACTATATTGGGTAAAAACTGCTCTCAACTCAAATATGGTCCTTGAGGAGTCTTACAAAAAGTACTACAGCCCATTCATGACTGTTTTTATGACTTAATTATACTTTGTAAATTACAAGTCATTTATAAGGTCATAGTAAGCACAATATTGAGCATCAGCAATCTCTTTCAGGGAGCAGACAAGACTATCTTGTGGGGCCAGCACTGTGGCCCTGGCTTGAAGCGCTGGCATCCCATATGGGGGCTGGTTCAAGTCCCGGCTGCTCCACTTCCGGTGCAGTTCTCTGCTATGGCCTGCAAAAGCAGTAGAAGATGGCCCAAGTCCTTGGGCCCCTGCACCCGCATGAGAGACCCAGAAGAGGCCCATGGCTCCGGGCTTCAGATCGGTGCAGCTGGGGCTGTTGCAGTCATCTAGGGTGTGAACCAGTGGATGGAAGACCTCTCTCTCTGTCTCTACCTCTCTCTGTAACTCTGTCTTTCAAATAAATAAAATAAATCTTTTTAAAAAAGACTATCTTGTAATTTTGGGGGGACTTCATTCTTTCATTCATTCATGTCAAAGTGACATGTTCCAATATTTGGATTACAGTTGATGAATGATCCCTCTGGTTTCAGTGAGACGATTCACCCCTAAAAACCTGTTTCTCAGGTCATCCTCTTAAATTTCATATTTCTCCATTGCCTTCTTTCTTAGTTTTTAGTCAGTCTTCTAAGTGAGTCAATCTAATATATACTTTCAGTGATAACCTATATGAAGAGGACTTCCCTATCAACCCATCCAGTCACATCTCTCCTGAGCATTAAAACCATAAACCTGGGCCGGCGCCGTGGCTCAACAGGCTAATCCTCCGCCTTGCGGCGCCGGCACACCGGGTTCTAGTCCCGGTCGGGGCGCCGGATTCTGTCCCGGTTGCCCCTCTTCCAGGCCAGCCCTCTGCTGTGGCCCGGGAGTGCAGTGGAGGATGGCCCAAGTGCTTGGGCCCTGAACCCCATGGGAGACCAGGAAAAGCACCTAGCACCTGGCTCCTGCCATCAGATGAGCGCAGTGCGCCGGCCGCAGCGCGCCGGCCATGGCAGCCATTGGAGGGTGAACCAACGGCAAAAGGAAGACCTTTCTCTCTGTCTCTCTCTCTCACTGTCCACTCTGCCTGTCAAAAATAAAAAAAAAAAAAAACATAAACCTGTATACTGAGCTGCCTCCCTAGATATCCCAAAGGTTCATAACTGAGATTACCATTTCCCCTTATAGTTTTATACCCCCTACTGTGAGTCTTATATTAATAAATAACACTCAGAGAAAGTTCGTAATTGTAAAGCTTTATAGCTCTGCATACATTCCTACAGACTTACTTCTAAGGGTACAGTTTAAAAACTTGTCATGGGACTCTAAATCGCATTAAGCTTGCTGGTAAAAATGCCATCTTAACTGTTAAAGTGAATATATAGATAGGATCAAGTACCTGGTAATAATAATAGTTAGAATTAAAAAGGAGAGAATGTTTCAGCATGGGAGGCAGTCTACACAGCAGACTCATAGAATGACAATCAGTTTAAGTAACATGCTGACCTCAGAATCAGCCCTTTAGGCTTCCAGGTATGGCTGAAAGGCCCATGAGAACATTTCAAGCATGGAAAGCCAAGACACTGTGGCAAAAAATGTTCGACATGAAGGAACTTGGTAAGTGAGACCCCAGTGGAAAGAAGTAGCCATCAAAGAAGGATGTACTTTTCTCTCAAGTGAGGAGAGAACTTCCACTTTACTTACATTTTATCCAAATATTAAGAGAGTTTACAGACTCAAAAGGCTTCCATAGCCTAGGCAGCTCATGTCAAGAGCACATGTGTTCACTGACATCACACAAAAGAGTGTTAATTGTTAAATTAGCAACAGGAGTCACTGTGCACTAACTCCCCATGCAGGACCTCTGTCCCCAATGAGAGTTAACCATAAAACTAGCTCTCAGGGGCTAGTGTTGTGGCTTAGCAGGTAAAGCCACCACCTGCAGTGCTGGCATCCCAAAGGGGCACTGGTTCGAGTCCCAGCTTCTCCACTTCCGATGCAGCTCTCTGCAATGGTCTGGAAAACCAGCAGAAGATGGCCCATATCCTTTGGCCCCTGCACCCATGTGGGAGAACTGGAGGAAGCTCCTGGCTCCTGGCTTCAGATTGGCACAACTCCGGCTGTTGCAGCCACTTGGGGAGTGAACCAGCAAATGGAAGACCTCTCTCTCTCTCTCTCTCTCTCTCTCTCTCTCTCTCTGCCTCTGCCTCTCTGTAACTCTGTCTTTCAAATAAATAAATAAATCTTTCTTTAAAAAAGCTATTTCTAAAACAGTTTTGTGTGTGTGCGCGCACACACACGTACACAAATTGCTGAAAATTTTACTTAGCATAGAGTTGGTCTTCTGGGTACAAAGTTAATTGAAAATGAGTCTTAATGGAGAATGGGACTGGCAAGGGGAGAGGGAGGAGAAGGAGGGCTGGGAATGTGGGTGGGAGGGTGGGTATGGTGGGACGAATAACTATATTCCTGAAGTTGTACTTATGGAATTTGTATTCCTTAAAAAATAAATTATAAATAAATAAATAACAAACACTCCCATTGCCTGGGCTAGAAATAAGAATAATCAAACTTTTCCTTTACTCTCACTTACAAAGCATCCAGTCATAGAATAAATCCTGTGGCTCTTTTAAATCAGAATGGTCTCTTACTCTTAGAGGATCTCCAATTAGACTCACAGCAGACTTCTCATCAGAAACCCTACAAGCTAGAAGGGAATGGCGAGACATAGCCCAGGTACACTCTTGATTCAAACACAACTTTGGGAATATCCTCACATGGTAGAGGGGATAAAGGGGTCTCTTTTATAAGAACACTAAATCTATTCATGTGGACACCACTCCCATTACTTAATTATACTGCAAAGGCCCCCCCTCCAAATACCATAACACTATTGATTCAACATATAAATTTTGGGTGGGCGTTGGAGACATGCAAAGTTCTCCAGCACTAACCAAAACTGAGCAGAGCAAAATGCAGTATTCTCCCATGTCACAGTGATGTCAGTAGTATGATCAGAGATGTTCCCAGGGACATCAGGGGATATCTCAACAATATCAATGTAACTATTATTGGTCTTACTGAAAACTTGAATTATAAAGCTCTAGTCATCAGTGAATGTTCTAAGAGAGCTATACTTTTTAAAACCTTTAAATTAGCACATACTTCATCAGTGTGAACATCAGTCCTTTGATGCATATGGAATCTTGGATGGCATTCATCATCTCCAAATCCCTATGTTCTTATTCCCTTTTCAAACTGTTTTTTCCAGATGATAAGTCTCTTTTACACACCCTGCAATTTTTTATTTGCACTTCTCTATGGAATGGGCCTTTATATTTTTAACTTTGCCTAGATTATATTCCCTTTGATGTATATTTCAAGTTTCCCCTTTGACTAGCTCAGCATTATAGACTTCGCTAAATCTTTATTCAAATGGCAAGCACGACACTGCTCCCTTCTCTAATCACAGCACCCTCCCCCAACAGAAGCTATCTAAGGATCTTAGAAAAATTATGTTTAATCTATGAGGAGAAATTTAAGGTGGCAGGATTTCATTTCTCTAATATGTGAATATGTGTATAAGATTCAAGAAATGCAATAAAGTACTTGCTTGAATCTTTTTGTTACAAAAGCAACATGTAGAGGCTATGTACTGAATTACAATTATTCCAGCTTAATTTGACTACTTTTGGACTTAGAATGTAATGTCTAAGGAACACCTACAAAATGAAGTTCAAATGAAGGACTCAGATCTCAAACACTGACAAATTGGAAGGTAATGAAATACCAAATTGACAAGATTACTCCAGTCTTTGTTCTTCCTATCAATAGAGGGACTTTTATTTACTTAACTTGCTACTTTAGAAGGAACCATTATAGGAGAAAATTAAAGAACTAAAAACCTCTGCAAAATGGACTGTCATCTAGACAAGAAGAAATAGAAGCAACTAATCCCTTAGAGTTTAGATAAGTATTCTTTTCAAAAGAATATTTTTATGCATCATTGGCAATTAAAGTTCAGTGTTAATTAATATTTAACCACATTTTTTTTTAATTCTCCTCACTATATGTCTTATTCCCTAGTGGAAAATCATAATTTCCATCAGATATTCACAATTTTGATCTAATGTATCAAAATTCATCATTCAGTTAAACATTATAAACTTAGCACCCAAGATTCCCTAGAAAGAATGAGCATGTATAAGATAGAAGTTTCTGACCTCTGTTTAGAGTCTATTATGAATGGTTACTGATTTCATTTATGGCTTTAATGGGTAAACAGGACATGTACCTCAATATACATCAAGGCAGAAAAATAAGATCCATAATAAGAGATATAAGATGCTCTAAGAGTCAAAGTTGAAAAAAGAATTCCACTTGATTAGTGAAGTCTGAAAGAATATTGAGGTGTATCTTAAAAGATGACTGAGTTATAGGGTCAGCAATCTAAGATATAAGGAAGATGAAATAAAATGAAAAGCAATTCAATGGCATGAAGTACAGAGACCAGTAAGAAGCAGACTAATTTGATTGAACCACAGTGTCAGAAGAAAAGGAAAATGAGAAATTAAGTTAGAAAGAGGTAGACTAATGTAATTTCACAAGATGTGAAAGAAGGAATTTTATACTTTCATAGGTGTTTACAGTTGATAGAAAATACAGAACAATCTAGAACTACCTACTGACTTGCCAGTTGTAAAAACAGAGCCCCAGAGAGGTAACATGAATTTTTCCAGTGTGACACTGCTAACTAGTGACAAAATCAGGACACATACAAAAGTCTCCAGACTCCCAACGATACTCCTACCCCTCTGCTCCTGAGCAGAGGTGCAGCACACTTAGAAATATGTTATGCAACAGTCACTCCAGTGGCATCAAAAGAACTGACAATAAGAAAAGAAGCAGAGATTCTATTTAGGAGACCTAATGGACTAGCCTAGGTGGGAGATAATAAGGGCCTGAGCTAAAGTGAAAGTAATGAGAGTAGAAAGAAGCAGACAGATTTGAGTAGCATTTCTCAAGCCAATAGTTCTGTGGGATGCTGATAAGAGATGTAAGGGAGGAAAGTGTTTCTTGTTCATTTAATTTTGGAAATGCTAGGTTACTCCAAGATAAACAAAAGTCTTCACTATAGGATTTCTAAGTGCCTTTACTATACTACTGTGGACTATGAATCTCCCAGGGGGAGACAGAAAAAACAGCTTTGCCCAAAGGGTTTTAAAGAGACAATTTTTAATGGAATAATTATTAAAATGACTTTTCATTGAAAAGCCAATTTGTAAAACACCATGTGAAAGGTATGATAAGAATGAAGGATTTTGCAAGTGATTGTACAAATATAAGTAAAAGGAAAGAAAAAAAGTCAAAATTCACTCTTCAAATGCACAAGGCCAAGTGTAAGAAACAGCTGATTTGTTTTGGACACCTGTAATTCACTGTATAGCTCATTAATATCAATAACAAAAATCCAATTTTATCTTAGCCCTAATAAATAATTGTTATATAATTTCAACCAGTTAGGATGTGGTCTTTCAAAATTCTTTGGGGGAAACATGTTGTTTCTTAAATGAATAAATATGTTTATACCCAGAAAGATTCAAAATTAAGTATAGAAATATTTACAAGAATCAAAGCCTTAGCATTATGTGTTTGCATGTTGGTTTTATAGATATGTATCATTCTGGAAAATTTGGCCAATTCAAATAATAGTTGAGATTTATAACTCAAATGTAAAATGTATAATTGAATAATTGATTTAGACTAGTGGTTTTAGTTGACATACTATTAAGAGAAATTAGATTTCACTGTATTAATGAATTTATTGGTTTTTTGAGATTTACAAGAATGGTAAAAGCCTGAGATTCTGTGTATAAAAATAAATCATTGTAGTATTTGAGATAAATAAAATATACTGAATTTATAAATATGAGAGGACCTCAAAAGTTTATGGAACTGTATAGTGTGAAAAACTACATGATTTCAAACTTTTTAGATATAAATTTATCTTTTAATTTAAAATTTCCATGAATATTCTGAGGTAGCTCATATAGCTTGAAATGTTAACAGTTCAATTCACTAAAATTTTAAATGTTTCCAAATACTAATCAAAGTCCCCTTGAAAGTAGTAGGTGAAATTGCTGATCTTATGAACATAAAATTTGTAAGGTAAACCTGAGAGATAAAGGAAGAACTATTATATTATCTGTTATTGCATTTTTAATATATAACTGCCATAAAAATGAATAATTTTAAATGTCAAATTTCATAGTTACTCTGGATATTTTTTCCTGCAAAAACAAACATTCCTTGAAGATAGCCAAAATAAACCTGATATTTGACACCATTATAAAAGTCATTGGATCTCAGGGACCTCTGAGCGAACAGATTGGGCCTGAGTTTCCTCAGACTGAGTCTCTGTCAGCTGTAGGGGGCGTTTCACAAATGTTCATGGGAAAATGGCTGGTGTCACTGCCAAAGCCAGGAGTTGGGAACTCAGGTCTCCCACGTGGGTGGCAGCCATCATCTGCTGCTTCTCGAGGTTTATATTAGCAGGAAGCTTGGATCTGGTATTAAAACCAAGAACAGAACCCAGGGCACTTTGATATGGGATACGGGCATTCTAACTGGTATATTAACCACTGTTTAAAACACCCACCTCCATATAATCTTTTAATTCCATTTGTCCATGAACTTTTTGAAGTCCCCTCATATTTGCATATTACCTATAAACATCCTCCCATATACTTCAAACCATGTCTAGATCACTTACAATACCTAATATAATATAAAATGCCATGTAGATCATTGTTATCATATATGGTTTAAGGAATAATGGCAAGGGGGAAAGTATGTAAACATTCAGCACAGATAAAATCTCTTTTCTTGAATATCTTTCATCTGGGGTTGGTTGGTTGACACACAGGAAAGCATCACTTAGCAAAAAAGATATGTTCTGAGAAATGCCAATCTCATCACTGTCTAAACATCACAGAGTGTATTAACACAGACTATAATGGCTATGACATCACTGGTCTATATGATCTTATGCAACCACCATCATAAATATGATCCACCATTGACCAAGACATCATTATGCATTGTATGATTGTGTATAATATATTTGTGATATATCTAACACTGGTTCTTTCTATAGAGAACCCAGATTAATCTATTGTCCAAAAAGTTTCCAAAGGCTTCTGCTGCTACCTACTGTATTTATTTGAGAAGAGCCTTATCTTGCAAGTGAAGCAAATCAACAAAATGACCTCAGCATTCTATAAATAGAGTCTATTTCCTAAGCCTTCAATACTTCCCTTCAAATCCAGGACATGAAAAGCTAACAAAATGTAAGACAACCCAGGACTCTGCCTTTACCAGTCCAATCCTTGTAATCAAGTAAATCTGGCTAGTGGTCAATTGAAACTTCTCTCCAAAGAGAAATCTTCCAGTTACTGCTCCAGTTAAAATAAGCTCTTTCCATTACCAGCCAAGACTGTGTTAGTGAAAACTAAGAAATGGACAGAGTGGAAACTTCTTGCAGAACATAGACTGAGAAACTTGTATATTTAGACCATAAGCTGCCAAGGAGGCTTACTCTACAATGCAGGAAGCAAAAGAGGAGGGTCCTTCCCTCTATAGAACACAGTAATGGGATGGCAGGAATATCCAGAAAAATGGTAAAAACTGCCTTCTGTGCACAGACAGTGATGAATTTAGAGGGTTCCTCTTGGGTGCAGCAGTTAAGAGAAATGGCTTTGTAAAAAACATATTCATCAAAGCTAAAATTCTATCTTGTTCATCCCTTGAGAAACACTTGTAAAAGGGAGTATATGAATACTCTGACACAGAAATTTGGCCCTATAAATTCAGTTTCTATGTCAGTATGTACAGAGAGTATACAAAAGAATCTTGTTTTCTTTCTCTCCCTTTTTCTTTTCCTATGTTGTTACTAAGTACTTCATGCCCATGAGGAAACAAAGTCTCAGAGAAAGAACTGACTTAACTTTATTGTTGTTCTTCCCTATTGATACTTAGCAGAGAAAATTTTGGTCAGTGAAAAAGAAACACTCACACACACACATACACACACACACACACACACACACACACACACACATACACACACACAGCCACACATAGGAGGGAGCTATACATAGGTGGGAAGTGGCAACATGGAATGAAAAAGAGGAAACACTTGTCTGTAACAATAGTTTTAACTCCCAGTCCTTGGAGCACTCACCTTTCTAATAAAGCAACCACTGTCAAGCTTGAATTAACAATTGCACTAAAGCAATAACAATTCAGATATTTGATTTCAATTTTGGAAACCAAGGTAACTTTAGCCCTTAGCTAAGTATATGTGATTTTATTTTTCTTCTTTTTATAAAGCTCTTAAAAATCTGCATACAGGAAAACTACTTACAGATGATTTAAAAATATGTGTTTAGTGAGATTTCAAAGACTAAAATTATTTTGATAACATCACTTACAAACTTAAAAGACATGTATGCCACAATTGTGTATGAAAGAAGAAACTATTGCAAAAAAAAAAAAAACTAAAAGCAACTATTTTCACCAGTTTTGCCAATTTTGAGTGGGAGAAAGAAACCTGAGCCAAAAGCTTATGCATTTGGAATCATGGTGTTAACAAGGACTTTAATAATGATATTTCTATTGAGGGGCTACACTTTGTATTAAATGGAGTGGAATTTGAAATCACGAAAGCTGAAAGGATATTTTTTACTTCTATTTAATGAATATAAATTTCCAAAGTACAGCTTATGGATTACAATGGCTTCCCCCCCATAACTTTCCTCCCACCCACAACCCTCCCCTTTCCCATTCCCTCTCCCCTTCCATTCACATCAAGATTCATTCTGAAAGGATATTTTTTTAAAATTATGGTTATATTGGGGCTGGTGCTGTGGCACAGCGGGTTAACACCCTTGCCTGAAGAGCTGGCATCCCATATGGGCGCCAGTTCAAGACCCGGCTGCTCCACTTCCAATCCAGCTCTATACTATGGCCTGGGAAAACAGTAGAAGATGGCTCAATGCCTTGGGCCCCTGCACCCATGTGGGAGACCCAGAAGAAGCTCCTGGCTCCTGGCTTCAGATCAGTGCAGCTCTGGCCATTGCGGCCAATTGGAGAGTGAACCGAAGGATGGAAGACCTCTCTCACTTGCTCTGCCTCTCCTCTCTCTGTGTAACTCTGACTTTCAAATAATCTTTTTTACAAAATATGAATATATTGCTCTATATTGTTTAACAACTTAGAATATTCAAATGTGGCCAAAAAAAATCACATTTGCTATTAAAAAAAAAACTTTGTTTCTAAAACTAGTCATTGTGCCTGCAAAGCCATAAAATATTTCTTTCTAAATTCATTTCCTGATAGCCAAGAGAAAATGTTATGAGAAGCTGTCGTAGTTGGGTGAATATCTGTCACAGATAATCCAGCTTTAATGCCAAGCATGTTGTAGATTTTATATCCTGCCTACATAGGTATGGCCACATAACTTACTTTGGCCAATAAAAGATAAGAAGTGACATGTGTTGTGTTTATATGATAGTTTTAAAAGCTACTTGGGGCTGATGCTGTGGTGTAGTAGGTAATCCTCTGCCCGAGGTGCCAGCATCCCATATGAGCACCAATTCAAGTTATAGCTGCTCCACTTCTGATCCAGCTCACTGCTAATGGCCTGGGAAAGCAGTGGAAGATGGCCCAGCTTGGGTCCCTGCACTGTTGAAGACCCAGAAGAAGCTCCTGGCTCCTAACTTTGGATAGGCTCAGCTCCAACCATTGCAACTATTTGGGGAGTGAACCAATGAATGGAAGACCACTCTCTATGTCTGTAACTCTGTATCTCAAATAAATAAATCTTTTTTTAAAAAAAGCCACTGCATAGTTTGCTTCTACCTTTCTTTAGCCTTGATGTATTAGTGTTCTAAAGAGTTGCTCCCCCTCAAGCTGGGTCCCAGAAATGCCATACAAAGGCCTCAGAGCTGCCCCTTGCTGGACATACACTGTGAAGGAGAAATAAATCTTTGTGATTTTAAGCCTCCGAAGCTGGGAGATTCTTTGGTGGAGGAGCATAAGCCACCCTCCCTTGATTACTACAAAATCGCTAAAGAGTTTCTATACTTCTATAGAACATTTAGCCCAACCTATAGTGCTTAAACTACAAATTGGAAGATCCAGATTATGTATTCAGAAACATTTTCTCAGTGACACAAAAGCACAGACTGTGGTGCCATGTAAAGTTGTAGAATTGTTTTCTTAGGTAGTGTTTGAGAAGAGAATATTGTCTGTTCTAGTTTTTGTTCTAGGTTTCAAGCTGCCTAATGATAAGGCAGTAGATTATATAACCACCCAAATTTCCTCTGAGCCTTATGGTTCTACACTCCTTAGTATAATGCTATGGCTGGAAAGAAATAGGTTACAAGAAAGAGACAATATGGTTCATATTCTACCCTTGACAGCAATTTCTATAGAATATGTTGGGTTTTTTTTTAAATACTGATGGTGACTTTTCAATGATGTTAAAAAAAATGATGGATTATAATAACTTTCTATATAAATTACTTGAAAAATGAAAATGCCACAGCAGTGCCTAACACATATACAGTTAGAGTAAACTAATCACTTTTTTCTTTCTTTAAAAATAAGGCTGTTGATTTTGTGCATTGATTTTATATCCTGCTACTTTGCCAAACTCTTCTATGAGTTCCAATAGTCTCTTAGTAGAGTTCTTTGGATCCCCTAAACAAAGAATCATATCATCTGCAAAGAGGGATAGTTTGATTTATTTCTTCCCAACTTGTATCCCTTTAATTTCTTTTGCTTGCCTAATGGCTCTGGCTAAAACTTCCAGAACTATATTGAATAGCAGTGGTGAGAGTATGGATCCCTGTCTGGTACCAGATCTCAGTGGAAATGCTTCCAACTTTTCCCCATTCAATAGGATGCTGGCCGTGGGTTTTTCATAAATTGCTTTGATTGTATTGAGGAATGTTCCTTCCATACCCAGTTTGCTTAGAGTTTTCATCATGAAAGGGTGTTGTATTTTATCAAATGCTTTCTCTACGTCTACTGAGATAATCATATGGTTTTTCTTCTGTAGTTTGTAAATGTGATGTATCACATTGATTGTTTTGTGAACATTGAACCATCCCTGCATATCAGGGATAAATCCCACTTTGTCTGGGTGGATTATCTTTCTGATGTGTTGTTGCATTCTATTGGCCAGAATTTTATTTTAGATTTTTGCATTAACTAGTACTGAAAAATATTTTACACTTTATGTTCTGTGTGGGTGCAAACTGATGAAATCTTTACTTAATATATACTAAATCGATCTTCTGTATATAAAGATGATTGAAAATGAATCTTGATGTGAATGGAATGGGAGAGGGAGTGGGATATGGGAGGGTTGCAAGTGAGAGGAAGTTATGGGGGGGGGGGGGAAGCCATTGTAATCCACAAACTGTACTTTGGAAATTTGTATTTACTAAATAAAAGTTAAAAAATTACAAAAATAGTACTTATCAAAAAATAAACTCTAGTCACTAAGCCGGACTCCAGAGATGTACAAATTGGAAATGCTCCCTGTCTTTGAGGGACTCACAGAGGCAAGAGTAGCCACCTAACAAATTAATTATAGGACAACATGCTAAGTGCTATAGTAAAAAGATAAAGCTTTAAGTAATTACAGAAGCACAAATAATAATGGGCAAAATCAGAGAAATAGAAGAGAAAATGTGTCCATACCATTAATGGTTTCCGGAATTATGCATATATACATACACAAATGCTTCAGCACAAATACAAGTGGATATTAAAAAGTTCATGGAAGTGTATATTATGAAAAAAACTGTGCCTGGATCTCAAAATGTTTTTAAACTCATCTTTTAATTCCTTTTTCTACAAACCTTTGGAAATACTTTTGTACATATAATGAGAGATAGTTAGAGACACACACATGCATCGGTATGTATATGCATAAAGGTATTCAGATTTTAACTACATTAAATGTATAATTTGTACCCTCATTTACTTAAAATGTAAGTGAATTTAATATTTTTGAAACAGAGACAGTAAGGCATAAGGGTCAAGCATCTGGTATAGAAGTGAAGAGACCAATTTAAACACCTGCATGCATGGGTTCGAGTCCTAGTTTCACTCCCAAATCCAGCTAATGCACACCCAAGAAGGCAACAAGTGATGGTTCAAGAGGTTAGGACTCTGTCACCAACACAGGATACCTTCTCTCTCTCTCTCTCTCTCTCTCTCTCTCTCTCTCTCTCCCTATCTCTATCTCTCTCAAATTAAAAATATATTTTTTAAAAAATAGCAAGACATAGTATACTTTAGTTTATTAATTTTCAAAGCCATCCTAAACATGATGATCTCTATCTCTGATGATTCAAAGAGAATTGCAGAATCCTAAAGAGCCTTCGGTTGACACTGACAACAAGTGACCTTAACCTCTGAGCCTCAATTCTTGAGCTGTAAATGGAGATAAAACTCCCCCAAAGGATTGTTTTGAGGATTAGAAATAACCCATAAAATACCCTTCAGAAAACTTGCAAATAATTTACCTTCATTACACAGTTCTTGCTATGGTTATAATTTTACTTGTCATTAGAATTAGGAAGCTAGACTGAACTTTCTCGGACTCTAAAAGATGCCATCAAAGTATGCTTCTGAATCCCTCTTAACATTTCCTTATGTATTATCTATTTTTTTCTCTTTTTCTTCTAAAAGTAGAATATAAATTGTACACACTCTCGCTGACACCTGCCCCAAAAAAATCAGCATCTGGGCTTCTGATTATTTGAATTCAGAATCAATAGGAGCTGAGAGTTTTTAAGGAAAATGAAAAGGAGATAAGCAGAAACATGATAAAGTGGAAAATGGATACGAAAATAAAGAATTCAAAGACATTTGGCAAACTCAGTCATCGAATCAATATTTGTTGAGCTGGAGGCTTCTTCTAGGCATAAAAATATCACAATCATCTTTAACATTCCTTCTCAACTACTCAAGTAAAGCAAACTACCCCACAGCTAAACAAATGCCTGAGGTGGTTATTATTTTATCTCTTGGTTACATAAATTACTCAGAAAAAGTGCCCGTGTTTTCTAAGTATCTAGGCAATACTTTAAATAGTAGGTACATAATATAAAAAGAAGAAATGAGAACAGATACAATCTCCTGTAACAAGCTCTTAAATGCATTCTCTTTTTTTCTGGTAAAATAAAATGAGAACTCAGTCAAGAGTTAAGAATAACTTCTCCTTAGTCTATGACTAGCTGATTAGGAAGTGAAGATTTAGCAATTAGAGAGCAACATTATACATGAAATTACTGATGTACTTAGAAACTCAGCTTTGTATATCACAGACATGTTGGAAGAAAATTCTCCATGGATATCTCATGTTCCTGCACATCTTGCAAGCAATAGCACTGACTACTTTTGTTCCAGGATAACTTTTGTTTTTTCAGTGTTTCTTAAAATTGATTTATTTGCCATGCAGTACTTTCTGTTTATTCATCATTATTGAACTGACAAATAAGTATACATATTTAACATGTACAACAATGTTTTGATGTACATATACACTGAAAAATAATTCTCACTATTGAGCTAACATATTCATTGTCTAGTATACTTACCATTGTGTGTGTGTGTGTGTGTGTGTGGTGAAAACACATAAGATCTACCCTCTCAGTAGATATTTACCTTTTTAATTTCAAATATTAATACCATATTTTAACTATATTCACATTACTGAACATTAGATCTCCATAAATTATTCATTTTGTATAACATCCCACTTCCGGGTGTATATCCAAAAGAAATGAAATCAGTACCTCAAAGAGTACCTACACATCCATGTTCATTGTAATATCATTTAACTGCCAAGATATGGAAATAATCCAAATGTTCACTGATAGATGAATGCACAAAGAAAATGCAGTATTATAAATAATGGAAAGTTATTCAGCTTTGAAAAGGAAGAAAATCCTGACATTTGTAGCAATGTGAAAGAACCTGGAAACATTCCGTTAATTGAAGTAAGTCAGACACAGAAAGACAAATACCATATGACCTCATTTCTAAATGGACTCTAAAATACAGTAGTCTCCCCTAATCCGTAGTTTGCTTCCTGTGATTTCAACTACCCATGGTCAACTGCAGTCTGAAAATATTAAACAGGAAATTTCAGAAATAAATCATTTATATATTTTGAATAACATTTAGTACAATGTCTTTTTATAACTGTTATAATTTTCAATTTTATTATTTTTGCTTTTAATCTCTTACTGTGTGCATAACTGATAAATTTATCATAAGTAAAAAGGTGGAAGGAAACACACGGTATATTTAGGATTTGGTACTATGCACAGGCATCCATTGGGGTTCTTAGAACATATTTCCTCATAGATGATGGGGACCGCTACAGTCAAACTCATAGAACTAGAATGGTAACTGTCAGTGGCTAGGGAGAAGGGGGAACAAGGAGGTGTTGGTCCAAGGGGTACAAGGTTTCAGTTATGCAAACTAAAATTGCCTTTTTAATCATGCTTATGTAATGAACAACCCTGAAAAATGTGAAAGAAAGGGCAGATATATTTGCTGCACAGTACAATAAAGACATTGTCTTTTTCCAGAGTAAAGATTGGAAGTTTGTTTGCAGCCCATAATGAAAGATTGGAACTCCGTAAGCACAGAGTTCCTTACCTATGAATGCACACTTCGATGGTTAACTTTATATGTCACTTTTACAGAGCTAAGAGATACCCAGGTAGCTGGTTAAACATTGTTCTGGGTATTATGTGAAAGTGTTTCAAGAAGAGATTGGTTTTGGAATCAATATACTGGGTAGAGATTTCCCTCAGCAATGTGAGTGAGCATCACCCAATCCACTGAGAGCCCACACAGAACAAAAAGGTGGACAGAAAACTAGTTTACTCTGTTCTTCAGCTGGAGTATCCATCTTCTCCAGTCCTTGAACAATGGCACTCCGGGATCTCCGGCTTTGAGATTCAGACTGAGACTTACACCATTTGCTCCCCTGTTCCTCAAGCCTCTGGCTTCAACTGCAAATGTACCACCTGCTACCCTGGGCCTCCAGCTTGTAGATATCACAGTGTGGAACTCCTCAGCCTCTGTAAACCCATAGACCAATTCTTTATGATGAATTTATTTCTATATATCTATAACTTTTTGCTTCCTATTGTCATGTGTTCTTTTTTCAGTTCCAGAAGTCTCAAGTCATTAATAAGCACACATGTTAGGCTAACTTGTTAATTTGTAAGCTAGGTAAAATATCAAACCTTCACAGTTCTTGATAAGGCAGAGCTTAAGCATTAAACACCTTATGATCCATAAGCTGAACAAATGTTTGTTGATAATTCAATATGCACAAGGCATGCTGCCTCAGTTCTCAAGTTCCAAACTCATTCATATCAATGTGGGAGTTGAATGGAAAGACAGCCATCAGCTACTTTCAAAAGAAATTAAAATTTTTTTTAAAAATCAGGAGAGTTAATAAAGCTCCACTGAAATGTGGTTGTGATGCAGGAGCTTAAATCATCCCAATTCTAATGAGTATCTCATGAAAACTATAAATTCCAACATGCCATGGATCTTTAAATAAGAAGTCTTTTTAGAAATGCTAAAATCTAAGTTCACAATGACAGGCTTGAACCTTACCCTCAGGGTTTGGAGAGACAAAGTGGCCCTACTCACTGTTCAAATTTCATATCCCTCATCAACTACTAAACCATTATTATATCTAATCCTTAACTAAGCTTATTTAGGAGCATACGCTATTTAAAAAAAAGTCTTTAAATTCAAAGTTCACTAGTTAGAGAGCTATATCTATCTCATTCAAACACGTAAAGGAAGTAAAGAGGGCACTATTAATAATTATAATGAGGTAACAGATATGAATTAGCAATTACCAAAGCAAACTGAAGTATATAACAAGACTGACCGCCCCACCTAAATTCCAAAGAGTTAAAAGAATTCTCTTAGCATGTAGCTCTAGAAGCTAAGTTTCACTCACTTTCAGGTTGGTTATAAACTTATAATTAATTAGTGCAATCCTAACCAAAATCTAACACAGGCAAACAAGGGAACTTTACAAGCAGTTTTTAAAGCATTTTATGGAACTGGCTTAGCATACAATTACTTCTCACTGAGATTTATTTTATTCTGAAATGACTTGCAAGATTTCATTTCATGCCATCCCTGCAGGGGACACAAACTGCACCTAGCATCAAGAGGAGCTGTATTGCTAATTCTCTGAATAATCATACTGTTAATTAATCTCAGTGAACAACAGGATTTTTAACATAAGTTATTCTGACATCATCTGTTGCATAAAAGTGTTTAAAATGATCTATGTGAAATGTCAAAAGATATGCTTTAGTCACAATGAGACAGAGAATTTGGACAAACAAGCAGGAAAATCTGGTTGATCTGAAGTCAGTGGTAAGTAGGTCAACAGAAGCCTATTAGAGAACTTGAAAGAATTTCATTTTCCCAGGAGTTGTTTCTCTTCCTAAGGAGCAACTGCAATGAAATCAGGACAGACACGAAATTTCACTAGTGAGTGTCTGGATGTAAGGGCCAATGAGCAATGCATAACAAGTCAGGCCATTTCTTTAAGGCATGCTTTCAGAGAGGTTTAATTTCCTGTTCTTTAGCCATTGTAGGTAGTTGTTGACGAATTTGTATTGCCATTGTCATCGCAATCTGAGCATTCTGAGAAAAAAAAGGATTTTTACTGTGTCTAATAAAGATTTAACAATCCAGACATTTCCTTCTCACTTTTGTCTTCTTTGTTCCATACTCTACATCATTGCTCTATATGAACTGTAGATTGAAGACACGCAATAGTGGACAAGGTGCTTACATCCTCTGGTTAATTATGCCAGGAAATAAGTCCAGATTCTTTCACATTATTCCCTGACTTCTTCAGTTCTGGCCATTGATTGGTTGGCTCCAAGAGTACAGAATAGGGGTTTATTTATCAAACAAAAAAATCCTGAGGCCTTTGGGCTGGTGCCTTTGTGATAAAGACTAATTTTCTTTCAGTATATATTATCCCATTCTTTCTTTTAGTATTAACATTCTTTTAATTTTAGGTGGGCCTGCTGCTTCTCAGTTAAAATCTTTTCTTCTCAAGCCCTCTTGCTGCTGAGTGATGGTAAGTTCTATATTTCCCAGCATCCTCTGCAGCCAATAGTTGGATCTAAAGCAATGGGAAGGCCACTTAAGCCTCTCTCATTTACCTTTCCATTGTCTCTCTCTGAGGTCTTGAACCCAGGAATCTTTGTGTGAACTAACTTAGAACATGCAGACCTGGTTAACACCCTAGATTATGGGTAGTGAGTTACAAGATATCTGGGTCCCTGAGACGTCTTCAGGAGTTAGCACGCCCTGACACCTGGACTGCCTTCCAACTCAGACCTTTATATCAGAGAAAAATTTTCCATCTTGTTTAAGTCATTCTTATTCTGATCTCTCTAAAAATAGATAACTGGTTACACTAACCAATAAAATTTTACAAACTAATTCATTATAGGACTGTCCTGCTTATTACTTAAGATCAGTTAAAAATCTGGCATGTAGCTACCAAATGTCTTGCATAAAATATAAAAATCTGGGAATCTATTTTAAAAATGTTTTAACTCATTTGCTAATTATGTTTTCCTGCCTATCAGTTAACTCTCTTATAGTTTAGTGCTTTCTAATAATTTACTAGTTTGAATCCTTGGAGCTCATATGCAGTTACCTAAACATAAAATATAATATTTGTTCCAGGTAACCACCTTAAATTTTTAGATCTTACAACCTACCTTCTATCCCTTTATTTTTAACATCACATAATGAAAAAAGAAACTCTGTTACTATACAATGGTACAGCAACCATACTAGATATTTGTCAACTATAAATACCAATGAAAAAGCAGGACATCTACCTGCTCAAAATTTTACTTCAATCGTATCAAGTATTTACAGTGGATGCCATCATCATTTTAGTCAGCATCATTCAAAAATGAGGAAGTACAAATCATCATCAGCGAAGTACACATAAGGAATGTAACTCTACACTGGTAAGATATACTTTTTAACTACTGACTGGCTTCTGATATTTATTATGCCCTGTGTTAGTTATTGGGAATGAGATAAGAAATTTTAAAATAATTTCTTCACTAGAAAGGTGATTATACAGGGTCAGGGGTTGGAAGAAATGGGGAGATGTTAGACAATAGATACAAACTTTTAGTTGTAAGATAAGCTCTAGAGACTTAATTTTCAGTATGGTACTATAGTTAATAATTTGTGGTAGATTTAAAATTCACTAACAAAGAGCTTAAGTATTTGTATCATAAAAAATAAATTATATGACGTTATGACATGTTTACTGGCTTGATTGTGGTAATCAGTTCACAATGTATAAAAATATCATGTATACATTTTGCTTATATATATTTTTTATTTAGCAATTATGCCCTCAATAAAACTGGAGGGGACAGAAAAAAATTTTTTCAGATTGAATCATGATGTAAGATTGTTATATTTACTGAAGCATTTTTTGCTCATTTATCCTTGCATCCATTTATTGCTTCATTCCACAAATGTTTATGAATGTTGAGTGATTATCTGGGTCTGTGAGTAAATAAGACACATTTTTCCCCCAGTGATACTAATGGACTCTCAGAGATTAAAGAAAATAATTATGGTAGTTGATGAAGAAAATGTAAATCATTATAATTCCAGGGGAAACACACTGCTTTGGGAAAAAGGACTACATTGTTACATCACATTGGGTTGACAGATATGACCCCTAAATTTCATGCTTCAATATCTATAATGTTGGTCAAATAGTGATAAAAATACATGTGTAGAACTCTAACAGAGCTGATTTCTCATGCATAACAGAGAGAATAAGCAAAAAAAAAAAAAAAGGTTTCTTTTGATCTATCAGAACTCCTTAGCAGGGCTTTTCTGAATATAGTGAAAGGTTCAGACTATTGGCAGTGAGCAAGAAAGAGCAGAAAGAGATCAAGGTCTTAGTAGGTTGGACTCAAATTATGATGAGTCTTATGTGCTGTGTTCAGCAGTTTAAACCTTATCCTATAGAGAATTGAAAGATGTTAATAAAGAGAATAAGAATCAAATAGGCATTTATAAAGGTCATTTAGGCAGCACTGTAATGGAGGCTACTGCAATAACTAATGATGCCATGCCCACAAGACATTACCTTTGTGATGAGAAGAGGGGATGTGTTGAAAAGATATTTTTAGACAAAATCACAGTTGGCTGTTGGAGATGTAAGGAATTTGAGATTTAGGATAACTGTCTGGATTCTTACATTGAAAACTTCGTTAAGGGTAGAAGATTAAGAAAACACACATTTTGTTTTCTTTTTTAACAATAGGAGAGATAGATCAGAACACTATTTTTTAAGCTAAAAAAGGAGCCAGTGTAAATAACTGGTAAAAAAAAAAATACCAAGTGGATCAATATCTCCAAGGAAGCAACAGCCTGTGATACATATCTCCTGGAAGAGATGCATAGGCTTGGAATATAGTAAGTGTTTGTTCTCAGAATCAAAACTATTTCTATCCCAATTTTTCGAAATCCAAAATTAGTGAGGCTTGACTCTGTTCTATTTTTCACATTGCATTACACTTAAAAAATAATTTCCTGTCTAATTTTAGTGGCCTGATTCTAAGATGCATGACCATAATTAAAACAGCTACTGTTCAAAAAAGATTTAGTGTATACTTCGCAGAATATCTTATTCTTTAAAAAATGCACAGGCATAAACGTTATTTACAAATAAGAAAAGAGAAACTCAGAAACGCGGGAAAAAAATGAACCTGTGAGATATAGTAAGTCAAATATATCACTGTGGTATATTATCTTCCATATAACTTGTAACTATAATACTTTCCTGAAACTCATCCAAGAAAGTTTTAGAATAAAATAATTTAGGTAGTGATAGAAGGAAATTACAATTAAAAGTAAATTTATTTGTTTATTCCTCAGAGTCAAAATGAGTTTCAATCTTGTTAGTCATGTGACAAAGTTGACTTTCTCACCAAAGAAAACCATTTTTACTCACAACAAGTTCTAAACTACAAACAATTCTGGATATATGACTGGGTACTCATTTTCACAAGTACAAACTATCAATAAATTTTGTTTAAGATGCTTTTACAGACACTTTCTATCATAACTACAACATAATTTTTTTGTTTAAAAGTATAAAAGCAGAAGAATGTCTCTGGTATTTTGATTGGTATCACATTGAATCTATAAATTGCTTTTGGAGAATGGACATTTTCATGATGTTGATTCTTCCAATCTATGAGCATGGAAGATTTTTCCATTTTTTGGTATCCTCTTCTATTTCGTTCTTTAAGATTTTGTAATTCTCATCATAGAGATCTTTGACGTCCTTGGTTAAGTTAATTCCAAGGTATTTGATTGTTTTTATAGCTATTGTGAATGGAATTGACTTTAGAAGTTTTTTCTCAGCTGAGGCATTACCTGTGTATACAAAGGCTGTTGATTATTGTGCATTGATTTTAGATCTGCTACTTTGCTAAACTCATAGAAGACTATGAGTTCAAATAGTCTCTTAGTAGAGTTCTTTGGATCCCCTAAACAAAGAATCATATCATCTGCAAAGAGGGATAGTTTGATTTATTTCTTCCCAACTTGTATCCCTTTAATTTCTTTTGCTTGCCTAATGGCTCTGGCTAAAACTTCCAGAACTATATTTAACAGCAGTGGTGAGAGTGGGCATCCCTGTCTGGTACCAGATCTCAGTGGAAATGCTTCCAACTTTTTCCCATTCAATAGGATGCTGGCCGTGGGTTTTACATACATTGCTTTGATTGTATTGAGGAATGTTCCTTCCATACCCAGTTTGCTTAGAGTTTTCATCATGAAAGGGTGTTGTATTTTATCAAATGCTTTCTCTACGTCTATTGAGATAATCATATGGTTTTTCTTCTGAAGTCTGTCAATGTGATGTAGCACACGGATTGCTTTGTGAACATTGAACCATCCCTGCATATCAGGGGTAAATCCCACTTTGTCTGGATGCTAGATTCCATTGATTGGAATTTGTGTTTGTCAGAGAGATTGGTCTGCACTTCTCTTTCTCTGTTGTATCTTTTTCAGGTTTAGCATGGTACTGGCACAGAAACAGATGGATAGACCAATGTGACAGAATAGAAACACAAGAAATCAATTCAAACATCTACAGCCAACTTATATTTGATCAAGGATCTAAAACCAATTCCTGGAGCAAGGACAGTCTATTCAACAAATGGTGCTGGGAAAACTGGATTTCCACATGCGGAATCATGAAGCAAGACCCCTACCTTACAACTCACACAAAAATCCACTCAACATGGATTAAAGATCTAAATCTATGACCCAACACCATCAAATTTTTAGAGAACATTAGAGAAACCCTACAAGATATAGGCACAGGCAAAGACTTCCTAGAAAAGGCCCCAGAAGCACAGGCAGTCAAAGCCAAAATTAATGATTGGGATTGCATCAAATTGAGAAGTTTCTGCACAGCAAAAGAAAAAGTCAGGAAGGTGAAGAGGCAACCAACAGAATGGAAAAAATATTTGCAAACTATGCAACAGATAAAGGATTAATAACAAGAATCTACAATGAGATCAAGAAACTCCACAACAACAAAACAAACAACTCATTTAAGAGATGGACCAAGGACCTCAATAGACATTTTTCAAAAGAGGAAATCCAAATGGCCAACAGGCACGTGAAAAAATGTTCAGGATCACTAGCAATCAGGGAAATGCAATTCAAAACCACAATGAGGTTTCACCTCACCCCAGTTAGAATGGCTCACATACAGAAATCAACTAACAGATGCTGGCAAGGATGTGGGGGAAAAGAGACATTAATCCACTGCTAGTGGGAATGCAAACTGTAAAGCCACTATGGAAGTCAGTCTGGAGATTCCTCAGAAACCTGAATATAACCCTACCATACAACCCAGTCATCTCACTCCTTGGAATTTACCCAAAGGAAATTAAATTGGCAAATAAAAGAGCTGTCTGCACCTCAATGTATATTGCAGCTCAATTCACAATAGCTAAGACATGCAATCAACTTAAATGCCCATCAACAGAAGACTAGATAAAGAAATTATTGGATATGAACCCCATAGAATACTATACAGCATTAAAAAAATGAAATCCAGTCATTTGCAACAAAATGGAGGAATCTGGAAAGCATCATGCTGGGTGAAATGAGACAGTCTCAAAGGGACAAATATCATATGTTCTCCCTGATCAGTGACAAATGAGCACCTAAAAGGAAACTAGTTGTCATAAAATGGACACTAAGAGACACAATGCCTTGATCAGCCCTTTCCTGACTATAAAAGGAAAAACTTAGTATTTTATTCATTTAAGTATTTTTTGTTCTATTTAATACCATTGGTTGAACTCTGTAATTAACACATAATTATTCTTAGTGATTTAAATTTAACTGAGAAGTGATCCATGTTTAATATAAGAATTGGAATAAGAGAGGGAAGCGATGTACAGTTTGGCACATGCTCACTCGGACTTACCCCTAATGGTAGAGTTAGAAACAAGCCAGGGGATTCCAATTCAATCCCATCAAGGTGGCATGTACCAATGCCATCTTTTTGGTTAAAGTGATCAGTTTAAGTTCATAATTGATCAAAAAGATAGGATTGTCAAAGGGATTACATAAATAAGACCAATGTCTGCAAATAATAATTGATAGAATTAAAAAGGAGAGAACAATCCTACACGGGAAGCAGGATACACAGCAGACTCATAGAATGGCAGATGTCCTAAACAGCACTCTGGCCTCAGAATCAGCCTTAAGGCATTCAGATATGGCTAAAAAGCCCATGCGAGTTTCACAGGCATGAAAAGCCAAGACACAGTGGCAAAAAAAATGACCTAAATGAAAGATCTCTGTGAGATCCCAGAGAAAGAACGGGCTATCAAAGAAGGCAGCACCTTTCTCAGAAGGGAGGAGAGAACTTCCACTTTCACTATGGCCTTGTCTAAATAAGATTGGAGTTTGTGAACTCAAGAGGTTTCCATGACCTTGACAGCTCATGAAAGAGCCTCAGGTGATCACTGACGTCAATTAAATAAAAGTGTCAATTATTAAATCAACAACAGCAGTCACTATGCACCTGCTCCCCATGAAGGACCTCTGTCCTTAATGTGTTGTTCCTTGTGAATAAATGGTAAAACTACTACTCAAACAGTACTCAAACACTACTCTATACCTTTGTGTCTTTATGGGTGCAATCTGTTGAAATATTTATATAATACATACTAATATATACTAAATAAAATCTTTTATATATGAAGATAATTGAAAATGAATTGTGGGGCTGTTGCTGTAGCACAGTGGGTTAAAGCCCTGGCCTGAAGTGCCGGCATCACAAATTGACGCCAGTTCTAGTCTCAGCTGCTCCTCTTCTGATCCAGCTCTCTGCTATGGCCTGAGATAGCAGTGGAAAATGGCCCAGGTCCTTGAGCCTCTGCACCTCTGTGGGAGACCCAGAAGAAGCTCCTGGCTCCTGGCTTCGGATTGGTGCAGCTCCAGCCGTTGTGGCCATCTGGGGAGTGAACCAGAAGATAGAAGACCTCTCTCTCTCTACCTCTCTCTGTAACTCTATCTTAAAAAAAAAATGAGTCGTGATAAAGAGTAGGATGGGAGAGGCAGTGGGAGATGGGATGGTTGCGGGTGGGAGGGAGGTTATGAGGGGAAAAGGCACTATAATTCAAAGTTGTACTTTGGAAATTTAAAATTAGTAAATAAAAGTTGAAAAAAATTTACAGGATAATAAAAATAATAAAATAAAATAAAAATATAAAAGGGAGGGGCCAGCACTGTGGCACAGTGGGTTAATCCTCTAGGACCCCTCCAGCAATGTGGGAGATATCCAATTATATAGTTTTGGGCATCAGGCTTCTGCCTGATCCAATCTGGTTGTTGTGGGTATTTGGGGAGCTAATCAATGGCCAGAAGATATCACTCTCTCTTTTTCTCTCTTTTGCCTTTAAAGTAGATGAAGATAAGTAAATTGTTAAGGGGCCAGTGCCAGGGTTCACTTGGTTAATCCTCCACCTGTGGCGCCAGTATCCCATAAGGGTGCCGGATTCTAGTCCCTGTTGCTCCTCTTCCAGTCCAGTCTCTGCTGTGGCCTGGGAAGGCAGTGGAGGATGGCCCAAGTGCTTGGGCCCCTGCACCTGCCTGGGAGACCATGAGGAAGCACCTGGCTCCTGGCTTGAGATCAGCGTAGCTCCGGCGGTAACGGCCATTTCGGGGGCGAACCAATGGAAGGAAGACCTTTCTCTCTATCTCTTTCTCTCACTGTCTAACTATCTGTCAAATAAATTAAATAAACAAATAGATAAGTAAATTGTTAAAAATACAATATAATCCTTTAAGATTTTTTTAAAGGCAGAGTTACAGAGAAAGGGAGGGAGGGAAATAGGAAGAGAAAGAAAGAGAGAGAGAGAATTCATCCACTGGTTCATTCCCCACATGGCTGCAAAAGCCAGAGATGGGCCAAGCTGAAGCCAGGAGCCAAGAGCTTCTTCCAGATCTCCCACATGGGTGGCAGAAGCCCAAACATTTGGCTATCTTCTGTTCCTTACCCAGGCACACTAGCAGGGAACTGAATCAGAACTGGAGAATCCAGGAATTGAACTAGTAGCCATATGGAATGCTGGTGTTGTTGGTGGCAGCTTTACCCACTACACCATAACACCAACCTGCACAATCCTTTTTTTCTTTTTTTTTTTTAAAAAAAGTAAACACAGGAACAGATATTTAGTCTAGTGGTTAAGACACCAGTTAAGATGCCTGTGTCTCCTACCAGAGTTCATCTGTTTAATACCCGGCTCCAGCTCCTGTCTTCAGCTTCCTTTGAATGCTGACACTGGGAGGCACCAGGGATGCTAAAAATAATTGGTTACTTTCCATCTATGTGGGAGTCCTAGATTGAGTATTTGTTTCTCACCATCAACCCTACCCAGCTCTGGCTATTATAGTCATTGTGGTAAACCAGCAAAAGAGAGATTTCTCTGTTGTCCTTTCTCTGTATTTCTGCTCTCTCAGAGGATTTTTTAAAAATTGATCCAATAAATCATGTCAGAATTGGGGCTGGCGCCGTGGCTCAATTGGTTAATATTCCACCTGCAATGCTGGCATCCCATATGGGTGCCAGATTCTAGTTCTGGTTGCTCCTCTTCTAGTCCAGCTCTCTGCTTTGGCCCAGGAGGACAGTGGAGGATGGCCCAAGTGTTTGGGCTCCTGCACCTGCATGGGAGACCAGGAAGAAGCACCTGGCTTCTGGCTTCGGATCGGCACAGCACAGGCCATAGCGGTCATTTGGGGGATGAACCAACGGAAGGAAGACCTTTCTGTCTGTCTCTCTCTCACTGTCTATAACTCTACCTGTCAAATAAAAAAAAAATATTAGGGCAGAATCAAAATTAGGTGAACTTGGCCGGTGCCGCGGCTCAATAAGCTAATCCTTCACCTGCAGCGCCGGCACACAGAGTTCTAGTCCCCGACAGGGTGCCGGATTCTGTCCTGGTTTCCCCTCTTCCATGCCAGCTCTCTGCTGTGGCCCAGGAGTGCAGTGGAGGATGGCCCAGGTTCTTGGGCCCTGCACCCCATGGGAGACCAGGAGAAGCACCTGGCTCCTGGCTTTGGATCAGTGCAGTGCACCGGCCACAGCGCGCCGGCCGCGGTCGCCATTGGAGGGTGAACCAATGGCAAAAGGAAGACTTTTCTCTCTGTCTCTGTCTCTCACTGTGCACTCTGCCTGTCAAAAAATAAAAAATAAATAAAAAAATTTAAAAAATTAGGTGAACCAAATGCATACTTTTTTGTATTAAAATATATTCAAACATAGGGTGGTTATTTATCATAGCAGTTAAGATGATTCTTGGGACACCAACATCCCATTTCAGAATGCCTGGGTTTGAGTCTTGGCTCTGCTCTCAATTTCAGCTTCCTGTAGGAAGCAGCAGATAATGGCTAAAGTCCTTGGGCCCTGCCATTTAAGTGAGAAACCCAGATTGAACTCCTAGCTCCCAGTTTTGAACTGGCCCAGCCCTAGCTATTGATGGCATTTGGAGAAGGAAGCAGACAATTTCTCTATTTCTCCCTTTCTTCTTCCTTCCCTCCATAATTCTACTTTGCAGGTTAATCGTGTCAGTGAACAATTATTCATAAGGTGAGCAGCAATCATACTGAAATCATCTTTGCAAATGCTATTTTCAATTTTCAACTTAAATCTTTCCTAAGGACTTGCAACTACCCAAACATACTTTTGATGTTTAAATTCAGAACACTTTGCTACCTAGGTTAATCTTTCCAAAGGAGGAAATATCAAGTTTAATTGTCCACAACTGACTACCAGAAATTCTTTTCTGCAAAGGATATTGTATGCAGGAAGCTTTTCACTCAGCTGGTACCTCAACTTAAAATTCTTAATAAATGCTTCACTTCCTTCATGTGTGTTGATCAGTCACCTCTCACTCAGTGGGACTAGAGAGCAGGAATGAAAGATTTTTGACAACTGTTCTAACAAAAACATAATGAAATTCTTCTGACGAATCCCATTTGAACAGGTCATGGCATCAGATTGACGGGTCCAGCAATTCATTTGATTACTGGAGCTTTGCAGGGAAAAATGAGGTTTGAGAAAACTAGCTTATGAAAAAAAGTCACAACAAAGGTTGAAAAAATCAGAGAAATGATCAGCCTAATGAGCCATAAAATTATTTATTTGCTTGTAAAAGAGAAATTAGCCATAGTTCATCAGATCTAACCAATACCGGCCTTGGTGGAACACATGATTACTTAGACAAAAAGAAACAAGGAGGGGGTATTTGGTGTACAACCTATGGGGGATTGTTGAATTTTTCACATATTGAAAGCCCTAGAGACATACTCAGAGCTAGAAAACTACTGTTGATTGAATCCAATATTTTGTCTGATGGGGCTTCAGCTTGTTAAGGTGGTTACTACACAAATAGGGAATAGAAACACTGAATCCTGTTTCATTCTGTTGTTGAGTTTCTATTTATTGTTCCTGTCCATCAGAATGTTCCTAAGCTTACCTTTCTATTTCATCCTTCTGTTTTCAGGCTAATCCACTTTGCTTACCCTAAATAAACTATTCTGGCAATGATCATTAAAGACCTGTTTGTTCCTTTTGGTTAACTTTAATCTTAAACAGTATTTTCCAGCACATTTCTTTCCTTTCAAATATGTGTTGACACTGAGTGCTGTTATTCTTTTCTATGCACATATCATTGTTCTATATATATATATAGGAAAATCACAGAAAAAGAATACACAAACTTGTCTCCTCTGTCTACGGATCACAGTACAGATGTGAAATCCAGATTTATAGAGCCCAGTGAAGAGAATTATTTGTCCTCTCCTCAGTTTGATATTAAACCCATATTTCAGTTAAACAATCTTTTGATAATTTGATTTGACACTATAAACCAATCTTTTTCTCATATAATTACAAATGAAGTAACTCTCCCAAAGAGCACAAAGTACATTGAAAATGACCAAAGACATTTACACTGTATAGACAGAGGGGCTGTTGGTATACATCATTAAAACAGAAACAGATTGGCTCTACTTTCTATTTTGAAATAATTAAAAACTCTCAAGAAGTAAAATTTGTACAGAGTCCCTTGCATACTTAACCTAGCTTCCCCCAATAGTGACATCTCATAAAATTGTAGTATAATATCAATACCAGGAAATTGACATTGGTAAATACTTTAATTACACTACCAATTAGACTATAGAATTTATCCCATTTTCACTAATTTTACATGCATTTTTATGTGTGTTTCTAGGCAATTTTATCGAAATATAGATTCATAAAAACGTAATTACAATCAAGAGACACATTTACTCCATCACCACACAGGACACCTTTGTACTACCCATTTATGTTTATGCAATGCACCCACCCCTACCACATACATATTAACTAAAAACTAATGTATTCTCCGTTTCCGGGCTCATTTCATAAGCTTTATATAAATAGAAATATTTTGAAATTTTTGATTATGTGTAGTACTTGTACACCTTTATGAGACACAGTGCAATATTTCAATATATGCATACAGCATAAAGTGAGCCAATCAAACAATCATTTCCACCCCACCTCTCCACACTTTCTCTATGTTTGGAGTCTACCAGCTTCCCTCCTCCAGTTCTTTTTACAGTATACAGTATATAATGTGTTATTAACAACTATGTTAATATTATAGTTGTTATTAACAACTATATTAACTATGTTAATAGTTGTTAATAGTACTCTGCTGGGATATGGAAAACTGATACCCATTACTTTAATCTAACTGTGTTTTGGTTGCAACATTCCTCTATCCCTCCCCCCCACTTTGCAGGCTACAGTAGTTACTATTCTACATTTGGATCAACTTTTATTTATAGCCCCATATGAATGAGAACATTCAGTATTTGTATCTGGCTTATTCCATTTAACATAATGGCCTAGAGTTCCATCCATTTTGCTGCAAATATCAGAATTATGACTGAAGAGTATTCCACTGTGTATAAATATCACATTTTCTTTATCAATTCATTCATCAGTGGCCACCTAGCTTGATCCTAAATATCCTGCCTATTGTGAATAGTGCTGCAATAAACAGCAGAGTGCAGGTATCTCTTTCATATACTGATTTCATTTCCTTTAGATGCAATCATACAGTATTTAATCTTTGGAGCTTGACCTTTTTCAATAATAATAATATCCTTGAGATCTATCTATGTCATTGCCTATATCAAGAGTTTGTTCCCTGTATTGTTGAGTAGTATTCTGTAATAGATGTTCCAGAGTTTGTTTAACCATTAGATCATTAGCAAACATTAGAGCTATTTTGACTTTTTGTTATAAACATGATTGCTCTGAACATGCATCCCTATTTTTGAATAAGTACAAGCTTTCATTTTTCTGGTATAAATGCCCAAGAGCTAGTTGTTAGATATGATAAATACATGTTTAGCTTTGTAACACATATTCACCTTATTCTCCAGAATAGCTGTCCCATTTTACATTCTCACCATGAAAATATGAAAGATCAGTTTCTCTAAATTATCACTAGCATTTGTTATTATCATTATTTTTTATTTAAGTTGGTCTAATAAGCATATAGTATACATCTCTTTGTGGTCCAAATTTATTTGTATAGATTATATTTTCAGAATCTGATGAATTAGAGCTTTTCTCCGGTATTCACCATTACAGATGCACTTCACATTTCCCAGGAGTAAGGAATATTTTTCTGCCAAAGCTATTTGATTATTTATAACATCATTTATTGACCATTCAAAATTTTCAACATAAAAAAATTAACCTGCTTTATGACTTTTGAGTTCCACCTGCAGTTGCCTTAGCAAGGCCAGACCAAATGATTTCAAGATCCTTACATGAGAAGGACATTATGTAATGATTAAGGGATGAATTTGACAGGAAGATGTGACTATAACAAATGTACACACACCCAAGGCCAGGGGGTCTGGCTATCTAAAACAAATGTGAAGGGATCTAAAGGGAAACATTCAATCCAAAACAACAATAATGGGGTACTTCAACACCCCACTTTCATCAATGGATAGATCAACTAGACAGAAAATCAACAACAACAAAACGAGCAAATCTACACTATGGACCAAATGTACCTAACTGATATATACAGAACATTTCATACCAGAGTTGAAGAATACACATTCTTTTCATCAGTACATGGAACTTTCTGAAGGACAGACCATATGTTAGGCCATAAAGCAAGTCTCAGCAAATTCAAAACAACTGAAATCATACCATGTATCTTTTCTGACCACAAAATAATGAAGCTGGAAATTAAGAACTTACGACCCTCTAGAAAATATGCAAATACACAGAGACTGAACAACACACTCCTGAATGAACCGGGAGTCATAGAAGAAATCCAAAGGGAAATAATGGGCCGTAACTGTGGTGTAGCAGGCCACTGCCTGCAGTGCCAGCATCCCATGTGGTGCCGGTTTGGTTCCTGGCTGCTCAACTTCTGATCTAGCTCTCTGTTGTGGCCTGAGAAATCAGTGGAGGATGGCCCAGGTCTTTGGGCCCATGCACCCACATGGGAGACCTAGAAGAAGCTGCTGGCTCCTGGCTTTGGATCAGTGCAGTTCTGGCTGTTGTGGCCAACTGGGGAGTGAATCAGCAGATGGAAGAGCTCTCTTGCTTTCTCTCTCTTTCTCTCTCCCTCTCTCTCTCTCACTTGCTTGCTCTCTCTGCCTCTCTTTCTCTGTATTAACTCTGACTTTCAAATAAATGAATAAATTTTTTTTTAAAAAAGGGAAATAAAATATTCCTGAAAATGAATGAAGATGACAATCCAACATATCAAAACTTATGTGATACAGCAAAAGCAGACTTATGGGAGAAGATTATAGAACACAGTGCCTAGATCAAGAAATTGGAAAGGCAACAAATAAAGGAGCTATCAGTACATCTCAAGGTTCTGAAAAACAAAACAAACCCAAAGTTAGAGGAAAGTAATAATTTAAATTAGAAAAAATACTTAAAATTAAAACTAAAAAAATGATACAAAATATCAGTGAAATGAAGAGCTGGATTTTTCAAAAAAATAAACAAAATTGATACACCGGTGACTCAATAACCAAAGAGGGAGACCAAAACAAAATAAGAATGAAAAAGGAGATGTAACAATGGCTACAACAGGAATAAAAATAATCATTGGGAATTAATACAAACAGCTATATTTCAACAAATTGAATATCTAGAAGAAATTCCTGGACACATTCAAGCTACCAAAATTGATTCATGAAGGCATATAAAACCTAAAAAAATTAATAACCAAGAAGGAGAATGAATCAGTAATAAAGTCTTTCCCAACAAAGAAAATGAGGACTGGATAGCTTCACTGCTTAATTCTACCAGACTTTTAAAGAACTAATTCTAATTCTTCTCAAACCATGCAAAACAATTGAAAGACAGGGAATCCTCACAAACTCCTTCTATGAGGCCAGTATCACCTTAATTCCTAAACCCAAATAAGATACAAGAAAGACAACTATAGACTAACATGACCAATGAACACAGATGCAAAAATCCTCAACAAAACACCAGCTAATTCAATCCAACAACACATCAGAAAGATCATTCCCAGACAAAGTGGGATTTGTCTCTGGTATGCAGGGATGGTTCAACATTCACAAATCAATCAATTTGAAGAAAACCTTAAGCAAACTGGGTATAGAAGAAACATTCTTCAACATAATCAAGTCAATTTAAGACAAACCCATAGCCAGCAGCATATAAAATAGGGAAAAGCTGGAAGCATTTGCACTAAGATCTGGACCCAGATAAGGATGCCCACTTTCACCACTGCTATTCAACATAGTCCTGGAAGTTTTAGCCAGATACATTAGGCAAGAAAAAAATAAAATGGATAAAAATTAGAAAAGAGGAAGTCTATCCTTGTTTGCAGATGACATGATTCTATATATAGGTGATCCAAAAGATTACACAGAGACTAATGGAATTCATAAGAGAGTTTGGTAGAGTTGCAGGATATAAAATTTTTTTAAAGATTTATTTATTTATTTGAAAGGTAGAGTTACAGACAGAGAGAGTGTGAGACAGCGAGAAAGGTCATCCACCTGCTGGTTCACTCCCCAGTTGGCCTCAATGGCCAGAGTTGCACCGATCCAAAACCAGGAGCCAGGAGCCTCTTCTGGGTCTCCAATGATGGTGCAGAAGCCCAAGAACTTGGGCCATCTTCCACTGCCTTCCCAGGCCATAACAGAGAGTTGGATCAGAAGTGGAGCAGCAAGGTCTCAAACTGGTGCCCATATGGGATGCAGGCAGCGGCTTCACCTACTACACCACAGCACCAGTCCCAGGATATAAAATTAACACACAAAAATCAATAGCTTTTGTATACACAGATAAGGCTATGGCTGAGAAAGAATTTGAAATTTCATTCCCATTCATAATAGCTACAAAAAAGTTATAAATACCTTGGAATAAATATAACCCAAGAAGTAAAGGAACTCTACTATAAAAATAGCAAAACATTAAAGAAAGAGGTAGAAGAAGATGGAAATATCTTCTAAGTTTGTGAATTGGAAGACTTATTATCATCAAAATGTACATACTACCAAATGCAAAATACAGATTCAATGTGATCTTAATTAAATACCAATGACATTCTTTTCTGATTTAGAAAAAAAAATTCATATGGAAACATAAGAGACTAAAAATAGCTACAGCAATCTTAAATAACAAAACAAATCTGGAGGCATCATAATACCAGATTTCAAGATATACTACAGAGCATCTATAATAAAAACAACACAAAAATTGACATGCAGACCAAGGGAACAGAATAGAAGCACCAAAAATCAATCCATGCATCTACAACCAACTTATCTCTGACAAAGGAGCTAACATCAATCCCTGTAGAAAGGACAAATTATGCCAGGAAAATTGGATCTCTGTAGGCAGAAGTACTAAACAAGACCCCTACCTTACTACAAAAAAAACTCAAAATGGATCAATGATCTAAATCTATGATCTGATACCAACAATTCACTAGAGGTGAACACTGGGGAAACTCCACAAGACATTGCCATAGGAAAAGATTTCTCAGAAAAGAACACAGAAGCATAAGCAATCAAAGCAAAAATAGAGAAAAGGGATTAAATCAAGCTAAGAAGCTTCTGCACTGCAAATGAAACATTTAACAAAGTTAAAAGGCAACACACAGATTGGGAGAAAATATTTGCAAATTATGCAACTGATAAAAGATTAATAGCTGGAATCTATAAATAGCTCAAGAAACTCAACAACAAAAATAAAGAATCCAATTAAAAGTGGGCAAAGGACATGAACATAAATTCAAATGGCCAATAAGCACATGAAAAAATGCTCAGGATAACTATCCATCAGAGAAATACAAATAAAAATCACAATGAGATTTCACCTCAACCCAGTTAGAATGGCTCTCATACAGAAATCAAAAAAAACAATAAATGTTGACAAGGATGTGGGAAGAAAGGTTTTCGAATCCACTGTTGGTGGAGATGCAAACTAGTACAGCCACTGTGGAAGATTCCTCAGAAATCTAAAAATAGATATAGCATATGACCCAGCCATCCCATTCCAGGAAATTTACCCAAACAAAATTAAATCAGCATATGAGTTATCTGAAGATATGCATATGAAGAGTTATCAGTATTATCAGCATATGAAGAGTTATCTGTATTCCTTTCTGTATTGCATCTGAATTCACAGTATCTAGTATATGGAATCAACACAGATGCCTATCAACCAATGAATGGATAAAGAAATTATGGTATGTGTATACTATGGAGTACTACTCAGCTGTAAAAAAAAATAAAATCCTGCCTTTCACAACAAAATGGATGTAACTGGAAACTGTTATAATTAGTAAAATAAGCCAGTCACAAAAAGACAAATACCATATGTTTTCTCTGATCTGGGGTAACTAATAGAGTGTAAAAAAATATAACGTATATTAGTGAAATTAATATGTTGAAAACTGATTATTGTAGTGTATCTGCTGTAGTGTAACACTATTTTTCTTACTTTTGAATTCTTTACTTAATAGAGTGCTAATCTTATGATTCTAAAATAAACTGAAAATATATCATTAAAAAAGTAAAAGAATAAGAAAAGAAGAAGAGAGAGTGGCAGCACAGTCAGGAAGCATGGTTGTGTGAGAAGTATCACTATGCTCCTTAATCTGTATATATGAAATACACAAAATTTGTTTACCTAAAATAATTTTAAAAACAAAAAGCCTTACATGACCCATGGTCCAAACTTTCCCTACCCTGTTTCTCTTCTCTCCCACACACAAATTTCTTTCCACTGCTACAGGCACACAATTTAATAAAGATCCCAAACAGTTTAAGATTAGCTAGAAGAGTGGAATTGCCTTGCATTTTTGAATGAAGAAATAAAGGTAAGAGCCAGAAGACTCCATAAAATATACACCTTGTCTGAGCTTTTTCAAGGAGTATTAACAGAACAAAAAATTGTAAGGACAGCTTTCTATAGTCAGACAAGTATCTTTAGATTCTATATCCTATCGAAAAAAGTAAAAGTGATTCTTTTCTGCAAGGTCATTTAGGACTGAGGAATGAAATGTTTTTATTCACATAATGGACTAATGAGGATATGAGATCCAGCTGTGGTGAAATCAAAGCAGAGACCAAGATTTTATTCTCAGGGTTCCTCAGTAACCCAGGAAATCAATCACCTGCTATGCTATCAGAGAGCCTTTCTGGCAGCAACAGTCCTGATAACAGGTACTTGAGCTCACACCATATGTCTTAAATGAAAAAGTTTCAGTACAACCTACTCACTTGTTTATAGTACCAATTATCACTATGGGATCAAACATGTAACAGAAGTAGTCTTGATTGTAAAACCAATTGTAAAATACAGAAGGCCTGACATACATTTTCCACATCTGAAAAATGCTCTTATAAGATCCTACACACCACTCAAAGTTCCAGAAAAATCCACCCAGAAAAAGAATTCTTTACAGACCTGTACTAAAATTCATGAAGGTGTAATTATTCAGGAAGAAGGTAGAGGAAAGTGCTAATTCATCCATGGTAATTTTTAAATCAGAGAAATAATGAATCTTGTTACACTGAGCTCAACTGTAGTAGAATTTTAAAAAGACTATGTCATGAAGACATGGTGATACTGATAGATACAATTTCAAATTAGAAACTCCAAAAGAAAGATTCATAAATTTTAAGAACATAACTGGATGAAAATATATACACTAAAAAATTTTAGTCAATGAGTTAGGATCAGCTTCTTTAAGAATGGAACATAAAAGTTGGCAATGTTGATCTCAAACATAGTTTCCTGTGTAACATGATATTATTTTAATGTGTCAACATGATATTATTTTAAATGATATACACAATGAGTTCAAATAGATTGGGTACAAGTTTGTCATTTTTAAAATTACATGTTTTTAACTAAACTCATTACTGATCTCATAACCAGTCTCCAGTCTCACTTGACCCAACACATCTGGCAATTAGAAATTAGATGGAGTTGTATAACCCTGCTTCATACATTATGAACAAGCAAGGGAAAATTTCAAAAGAACTTCAGGAATGTAATGGTTAAAAGAGAGAAATGTGTGGCCAGAGTAGGAGGGCAAGAGATTCTTCAGTGAGCAAGGAATAAAGTCTTGAAGGAAGATACATTTTTTTCTCTATGATTCTCACTTATATTGTTCCCACAATGGTAAACTCCAAACACATGCCAACATAACAGCTGCCAATGTTACCCATGTCACTGCTATTAGAATATGATAATGCTCTACAGGAGATATTATGAACAGCATCTAGCAGTGCTAATGAAGCGAATTAAAAATCAAAGCTCAGGGGGTGGGAACTTAGTCTAACTTAAGATTTAAGCCTATGTCCTGAGCCAAGCATAACAGGTAAAGCCACCACCTACAATGCCAGCATCCCTTATGGGTGCAGCAGTGGAATATGACCCAACTGCTTGGGCTCCTGCACCTACATGGGAGACCTGGAAGAAGGTCCTGGCTGCTAGCTCCTGGCTCCTGGCTTTGGCCTGGCCCACCCCTGGTCATTGAAGCCATTTGAGGATTGAACCAGCAGAAGGAAGACTTTCTCTCTCTCTCTCTCTCTCTCTCTCTCTCTCTCTCTCTCTCTCTCTCCCTTTCTAATAATAAAATAAATCTCTTTAAAATAATAAAAGAAAGAATTAGAAAGGAAGGAGGAGGGGGGATGGGGCCACAGGCAGGAGGGAGGGCAGGATGGAAAGTATCATTATGGGGGCTAGCGCTGTGGCGTAGCAGGTAAAGCCATCGCCTGCAGTGCTGACATCCCATATGGGTGCCAGTTTAGGTTGTGGCTGCTCTACTTCCAATCCAGCTCTCTGCTATAGCCTGAAAAAGTAGTTCAAAATAGTACAAGTCCTTGGATCCCTGCACCTGCATGGGAAGACCCAGAGGAAGCTCCTGGCTCCTGGCTTCAGATCAGCGCAGCTCTGCCTGTTGTGGCCAACTGGGGAGTGAACCAGCAGATGGAAGGCTCTCTGCCTCTACTTCTCTGTATAACCCTGACTTTCAAATAAATAAATAAATCTTTTAAAAAAGAATGTATCACTATTCTCCTAATACCTTTATATTTGAAATAGATGAAATTTTTTCACCTTCTATAAATAAAAATTACTTAAAAATAAATATTTAAATTTTTTTAAAAGATGCCTATGTCTTATTTCAGAGTATCTGAGTTTAACTTCTAGCCAGTACAGGAATCAGTTGTGATGGTTCAAGTAATTTGTTTCCTGCCACACATGGAAGACCTGGATTGAAGATCTGGCTCCTGGCATCAGCTCAGCCTGGTCTCTGTTATTGCAGGCATTTGGGGACTGAACCAGCAGATGGGATTACTCTTTATCTGTCTGCTTCCTAGCCTCACAAACATGTATTTAAATGAAAGCTTTAAATGAAAGCTCAGTCACATTTCAAAACCAGACCTCATTTACATTTTAATACAAATTCTAAATACACACTTTTGTTACATATATTTGGTTTCAATTATAAAAGGTGATTTGAGGACTGACATTTTTCTCTAAAGTATAAATTTAAGGAAACTACCATACCATACAAATTTTTTCCAGGTTTTATACAGAAAAAAAAGAAAAGCTCCTCCAATGATTCCACTACTCATGAATTCTAATATTCGCACTTCTATGGCAATGAGACACCACTTGCACCATTTTTATTCCCGTTGTTGAGCTGATTGAAAGTATGAGCACAAACGGTCTGTGTAAACATCCAAGACCCAAATGTTTCATACCATTCACTGACAGTGAACTTAAGAGATATGAAATCTCACTAGACACTGATTTCTGCACATAGTCTCAAATCTCTAGAAATCTCTGAAAGCACAGTACTCAAGACATCTTTTGTCTGATTTGTTTGGAAGTTCTGAGTGTGGAGAGGGAGTCAGTGTGGGCACAGGCCCAGATGCATTCCAAACACACTAAAGTGAAAAATTCATGCTCCCTGTTTCCATATGTTTTGATACTCTGAAGTGATGGGCTTCTACATTAAGGCTTTTTTTCCGCATATTTAATCCAACCCATTAGTGGTATTTTAATCTTTAAAGTCAAAATTTCAAAATATTAAGAAATGGATATTGAAATCTTGAATTAAAAAAGAGTACCGGTCAAATAGAACAGGTTGCAATTAATGTAATTTTTTATACCACTCAGGTAAGATGTTAAGAATAAAATTAAGAGAACCATAAAACTGTTATAAGGATGACTATATTAGAAAAGACAAATGGCATTATGGTGGTATTTAAAGCATAATCATAGAAGATACTTTATCACAAATATATATGCCCCTTTAGGCATTGTTCTTTTAACTGTCCTAGGCCATTGCTCAGCCAAACTAATAAGTCGGAACTGTTTTCTAATTCCTGTGTAAAGATGGAGATATTGGTAACTTACCATGAATACTAAAGAAGAAATATATGCACCAGGGAAAATGCACCTGTGCATTGCTATTCTCTGTCTAACTCTCTAACTGCCACCATTAATATTTTTCATGTTTCTCACAGCTGTCAGAACGTGCTGGCTTCTGCTTTATTCTCAGCGCTTAAACACATCTTTTAAAACTACATGGTTTGCATGCTAATGTTAGACCAAGGCATATTATTCATACTAATTTTGATCTTATCAAAGGCAACACAAGGATTTTAAATGCTACAACCATTCATACTAATTAGATGAACCTTTTAACAGCCATCCTTGAGTTTCTTAAAGACTAAGGCATAAATAAGAAATAGGCCTCACAATTAAAATGATGGCAATAGTCAAGAAAAAATTCAAATGTTCACATTTAGTTATTTTTTGTTTTAAATTCAACTGGGTGTTATTTTCAAACAATCAGAAATTATAAGATACTCGATTTATATAAGACATGATCAAGGAATTTCAATCTAATACCCTAGAGATCATTTAGCACAACTCCCTAATTTCATGAATGAAAAAGCCTGGAAACCTTAGGTTACCTGTGTTAGCAGTCTTGCCCAAAGTCGCTCTGCAATCTAATGGCAGAGTCACAAATTAAAATCACGGTCTTCTGTCTCATAGCCACACATTATAAGCTGAGGTCCAACAGAAGAAAATGCAAAAGCATATAAAAAGGTAGAGAACTTAAAATACATTTTAAATTGTTTTATTCCATATAGCAGCCATATTCAAATCACAACAAATTTACTGTCTTAGAATTTTTAAAGTTTTTCTTTTTGATTAGAAATGACATTACTAGATCCTAGGGTAGGAGTTTTAATCCTTACCCCATCAAAGAGCTATAATTGATCAACACGCCACTTTTTTTTTTTTTTTTTTGACAGGCAGAGTGGACAGTGAGAGAGAGAGACAGAAAGGTCTTCCTTTTGCCATTGGTTCACCCTCCAATGGCTGCTGTGGCCGGCGTGCTGTGGCCAGTGCATCGTGCTGATCCGAAGGCAAGAGCCAGGTGCTTCTCCTGGTCTCCCATGGGGTGCAGGGCCCAAGCACTTGGGCCATCCTCCACTGCACTCCTGGGCCACAGCAGAGAGCTGGCCTGGAAGAGGGGCAACCGGGACAGAATCCGGCACCCCAACCGGGACTAGAACCCGGTGTGCCGGCGCCGCAAGGCAGAGGATTAGCCTGTTGAGCCTCAGCGCTGGCCAACACGCCACTTCTCAAAATATCATACTATCCTGGTGTGGCCTTTTGCCTTTTTATTTACAATACTGACAATCTCAATACTTACAGTGACAGGGCTTTTCACACCAAACACTCCTTAAAAGATAGAATTTTATTAATACTTTTAATATTAATTAGCTCATGATTATTCAAATTATTTGGCCCACTTTGGGCTTATCAGCTCTCCATAGGTCCTTTTGGCAAAATGCATGCTTGGATTTCCAAGTGGATAGGCCTCTACAATTTTTTATTTGTTTATTTTCATTTTCTTTGAAAGGCAGAAAGAGAGACAGACAGACACCTCCAGTTTGGTGGCTCACTTCTCAAATGCCTGCAACAGCCAGTACTGAGCCAGGCCAAAGCCAGGAGCCCAGAATTCATCCCAGGTCTCGCATGTGAGTGACACAGACCAAAGTACTATAACTATTACCTATTGTTTTCCAAGGATGCTCATTAGCAGGAAGCTGGACTGAAGCAGAGCTGGGACTTGAACCATGCATGCTGATACAGGATGCAGGCATACCAAGCAGTATGTTAAGCACTTCACCAAACAGCTGCTACCCTTTGTAGTCTTGAAACACAAATTAGGTAAGTATCCCACCTAAAGGACATATTGAGCATTACTGCAGCCTTAACCATGTACAACAGAAGGGAACAAATGAGTTAATGCAGCTTTGTAAAAGTTTCCCAATAATGTTCAAATTAGTTGTTTTATAAGATAATAAGCTAAACAGATTGTTAATGAGATAAACTGATAGGAATTTGTGAGTTTTCTATAACATATGGGAGAAGTTATGACCTGCCCATAGAAGCAGAGAGTACAGTCTGCTTTCTATATCCACAGTTTCCACATCTGTGGATTCAACCAACCACAAATGAAAACATTTGGGAAAAATTTCCAGAAAATTCCATAAAGCAAAACTTGAATTTGACACATGCCAAGTACTATGTTGAGTCCACATAAATACAATTGTATTATTAAATTATATCATGTTACTATAAGTAATCTAGAAATGATTTAAAGCATATAGGAATATATGCCTAAGTTATATGGAAATACTATGGCATTGTATTTAAGGGACTTAAGCATCTATGGATTTTGGTATCTGGTAAGCATCCTGGAACCATTCCCCCAAGGATATCAGGGGGAATTTTTGTACTGTTAACTAGAAAATTTTCTCAGCTATGGAGACAAACAGGGTGAACCTCTGATATTATAAGATAAATTTTAGGGGCCTGCATTGTGGCATAGTGGACGAAGCCACTGTTGCAATACAGGCATCCTATATGGGTCCTGGTTTGAGTCCTGGCTGCTCTACTTCCAATCCAGCTCCCTGCTAATGCTCCTGAGAGAACAGCGGAAAATGTCCCACATGCTGGGGCCCCTGCACTCATGCAGGAGACACAGAAGAAGCTACAGGATCCTGGCTCCAGCCTGCCCAGCCCAGATTGTTGCAGGTGAACCAGCGGATGAAAGATTCTCTCTCTCTCTCCCACCCTCTTTCTGTAACTCTGCCTTTCAAATAAGTAAAATAAATCTTTTTTTTTTTAAAAAAAAAGATAAATTTTAAATTTCTTATACCATATATTAATTGAAAATTAAGATGTCAATAAAATATTGCCAAACTGGTAAAAGACCAAAAAGATGGGCTTTCCATGGATTCTGAGGGTACGTCATTACATTCATTATATTGAACCACAGTTACATATGAAAATGCAAATGTAGTAAGGAAAAAGAAAACATGGGAAAAACAAAAAAGAGGAAGAGTCCACAATAAATATACATTGGGTAACTGACCACAAATACTTAAAAGATATGAGAATCAATAAATGTTGTGTTGGCCTTTTTGTCTGATCTTCATGAGTCATAAAGGGAAGAATTTTCTCCTCCATTTTAAATGAAAGTTGAAGAAATAGAGGGGGTATAATTTTCCTGTTCTAAGACTACTTTGTGCTCTCAGGTATCAAGCTTCTTGAAACTAGGTAAAAATAGCTGTTAAGTGTTTTGCATTGGACATTTACTCCTATAATTCTTTTTACAGTCAGTAAACAACAAAAAATTGACAGTCTCCCCTCTTTGACCAAAGAAAGAAAAAGTAGTTCTCTTCATTAGGTAGGGAACCGTGGCCTACAAATTCAAAGTGTGTTTGATCTCTCTTCTTAATCATAAAACAGATCTTGTAAAGAATCTCAGGGATACAGAAGTGTCACATGACTCAATTACTGTATTTTGGAAGTGTCAAAGATTACATCCTGAACACAAAGATATCGCAAAGGCTTCCAGCCACAGATCTAGCACATACTTGAGAAACAACCATAAGATGTATATAAGCCTGCTTGCAAATAGATTAGAAAAGAATAATACAACCTTTATATGAAATTATCACTTAAAATATGGCATTGTCTTCAGTGATCTGTAGGTCAATTCTTTTTGACTCATTTCGTTGTACTGACTAAGAATGCTAGGTCAAAAGACTAATGAGACTTGTTTAGCTTTTAACAATGTGGGGGCTGGCACTGTGGTGCAGTGGGTTAACGCCCTGGCCTGAAGTGCCAGCATCCCATATGGGTGCCGGTTCTAGTCCTGGCTGCTCCTCTTCCCATCCAGCTCTCTGCTATGGCCTGGGAAAGCAGTAGAAGATGGCCCAAGTTCTTGGGTCCCTGCACCCACGTAGGAGACCCAGAGGAAACTCCTGGCTCCTGGCTTTGGATTGGTGCAGCTCCAGCCGTTGCAGCCATCTGGGGAATGAACCATCGGACGGAAGACCTCTCCTCCTCCCCCTCCCCCCCGCTTTGCCTCTCCTCTCTGTGTAACTCTTTCAAATTAATTAATTAATTAACTAATTAAATTAAAAAAAAAATAAAAACAGCGTGCTCTCCCTACCTCCAGCCAAAAAACTTGACAGGGAGACACTTAAGATTCTATAATGTGAAGTTTTACAAGAAGACTTTTTCCCCACATAATGGAAATAGTTTGCTGCATTATGCAGTACACTTCATGCTTTCCTAAATGTGTATCAATGGTTCTGCTTCACAGCACTCACATCCTTGTGACAAGCAATGAAGTCTGTGTTTCTGTTATGACTGTCACTGTTATTTTGACTGCCTTTAACCTGCTTGGCAACTTGAGAATCACTTTGTCAGGATCTGAACCCATAAAGCGGCCATGGCATGGCCTTTGTTGATAAACTATTCCCACTTCACTGACAGATATTTTTTGATGTCTTGAATATAGTGGCAGTGATCTCATGGTGACAGCTAACACTAGGAAAAACCAACAATGCAACTTTAACTCCAAAAATCAGAAGACACAAAGATAGGTGAGTGGAACTGATAAGTCTTAGGATTCAAAGGTAAATTCCTTTCAGTGATGCTTAAGAGTGCTTGTTTATGTACATTCTCACTCATGTTAGTTATGCTATTTTAAAATCTTTGTCAATTATAGTAGTTAAAAACATTAGCTTGCTATAATTTGCTTTTTATTATGAATACAGCTTATATTTTCATATCTTAATTTGACCTTTCACCATTCATGCTTCTTTGCCCATATGCCTACTGAGGACATTGTTTTTATTGAATCAGAAAGAACACCTTATATGCAGAATATCAATTGTAAAATTGAAGATATATTATGTGATAATTGACCAATATCTCTTTGATATAAAATACCTACAACAGGATAGAGAAAATGTTATTCATTGAAATTCCAGTGGAGTTAGTGAGGGAGAAGTGCGCTTCTCTACGATCTATACTTGAAGAAAGTGTTACTTTTTTGGAAGCTTGAGGTACAAGATAGATATCAGAAAAATAGTAGCAAAGTCTGAATATATGATGTGATTAGAAGCCATCAATAGATTACTTAAGTAAACTATAAAACACAAAATGAGATGCTATGCAGTTGGAGAAGGCAGTGTCTACAATAGCCCACAATGATATTCAGTCCCTGGTATTCATGTTATCCCTCCCCTGAGCGCTGTCTGGCTCTAGTGACTTGCTTCCAGCCCAGTGGCAAAAGTGATGGAATACTACCTCTAAGATTAGGTTACAAAAAAGCCTCCAGCTTCTGTCATGGTCATCCTCTAACTCTCACTTTGTCTGACAGAAGCCAGCTGTCAAGCTGTGAGCTGCTCTACAGAGAGGCCCATGTGGTAAGGAGATGAGGGAGGCCTCCAGCCAATATCCAATGAGGAACTGAGATCTCAGTCCAGTGACCTACAGGGATTGTGGTCCTGGCAACACAATAAATGAGCTTACAAGGAAATCCTCCCACCAGGATAGCCTTGATATTTCTGCAACCCAGACTACATAGATGCTATTTTTTAAGTCTCTAGCAATGAAGCAATAGATAACATGTGGTATGTGTATATGTAGGATGGGAAAAGGATAGGTGGGCAGGTATGGATACATTTAGTGTGTCTTGCTATATCATATGCTCCTGTATATACACAATTGGTAAATGGGGGGAATTAGGTCACTATTACACAGATCATGTTGATTCATAAGTGGATTTTTTTCTGTATAAATAGAAATAGAACAGGATGGGCATATTTCTTTTTTATTATTTTTTGATTTGACAGGTAGAGCTATAGACAGTGAGAGAGAGACAAAGAGAAAGGTCTTCCTTCCATTGGTTCACTCCCCTAATGGCCGCCATGGCCGGCACTGTGCTGATCTGAAGCCAGGAACTAGGTGCTTCCTCCTGGTCTCCCATGCGAGTGCAGGGACCCAAGAACTTGGGCCATCCTCCACTGCCCTCCTGGGCCACAGCAGAGAGCTGGACTGGAAGAGAAGCAACCAGGACTAGAACCTGGTGTGCCTGCGCCACAGGTGGAGGATTAGCCAATTAATCCACAGCACCAGTCAAGGATGGGTATATTTCTAATCACTAACAGGAAAGAAAAAAACACTCAACTCAGCAACTGCACTGATAGCAAGAGGAACCCCTTGGCTCTATTTAAGTAAATTTAAAACAAGTGCCTGAGAACATGAAATATGCATGAGGCTATTTATTATGAAATTATTTACAAGATTTATGAGAAAAGACTGCAAACAACCCAAATTCCATCAATATAAAATGGTATACCAACCAATAGAGTACTGTACAGATATAAAAAGAAATGAGGACAACCCCATATGGTAATGTAGGAGGATCATCAAGAATAAGCTACTAAGTAAAATATACTAAGGAGCTGAAAAATGAACCTTGTGCATAAGAAAGAAAAATAATAACATGTATTTACTATTTTCAAAAAGGAAACATTCTTTATTTTGGGATATGCTAGAAATTTCACATAATAAAAAGGCAAAGAATAAATAAACATTGAATGAGAATTTTCTCACAGACTTTCCTACTCAAAGGATGCACTCCCAGATAGGCACAGTTCTCAGCTCATGGCAGGCTGCAGTCACCCATGCAAACCTTGATGGTAACCCCACTGGCTGAGAGCTCTGCTCCCACCTGTATTATGCATACTCCTGCTCAGAATACTCCTTTCACACATAATTAAAGGGTTGATGGCATTGCCACTCTGTTGTTGCATTTTTTTAATATCTAACATGTCAATCAGATAATGTTGACTGTGTATCTTGCAGTCCAAATTATTTTTGTTTGTGCTCTGGCTAAAGTTTGCATGAATTTCGAGTACTCCATCCTAACCTTATTTTCCAGTGAAGCCCTGAATTTTAAATATGCAAGTTTCCCAAAAACAAGATTATTACAGAACACATGCATTGTATTTTTCTAGAAATGCCTGTATGGGCAAAAAATAAAAAGCAAGTTAGCAAATAGTTTATAAATAGTATTACTTCGATTTTATTAAACATACATAAATTTCATAGGAAAAAGGATTCTGTGGTTACTTATGAGTCTCCTAACTCCTCTACTTATATTTTTTGTGAGTTTATAAAAAAATTAAAATTTTTTAAATTATAAAGCAATTGGTTATCCAGAGTCTCACCACTTACACAAGCAGAAAGGTCAGATTCAAGGCTAAGAGATAGAGTCTCAACACTCTTTTCTGAGCATTTCTGGAAGAGATCTCTTCACTAGTCCCACACCAGAAATCAAACTGTCCTGTGCCAGGATAAAGAACAGAGTGGGGATGGGGGATTACTATTCTATTTTTTTTTTTATTTGAAGGAGAGGCAGAGGCAGAGAGAGTCTTATATCTGCTGGTTCACTCCCCAAATGGTCACAACAACCAGAGCTGAACCTATCTGAAGCCAGGAGCCAGGAGCTTCTTCCAGATCTCCCACATGAGTGCAGGCCGTAGCAGAGAGCTGGATCAAAAGTGGAGCAGCCAGGGCTCTAACAAGTGCTCATGTGGGATGCTTGCACTGTAGGCAGAGGCTGAAGCTACTATGCCACAGCACTAGCCCATATTCTATTTCTTATATTGAAAAAGGCTGCTGGGAAACCAGAAATTGGCAGTTATCAAGACAATATCTTCAACTGAGAGGGTTTTTTTTTTTTTTTTTTTTTTTTGTGACAGGCAGAGTGGACAGTGAGAGAGAGAGACAGAGAGAAAGGTCTTCCTTTGCCATTGGTTCACCCTCCGATGGCTGCCGCAGCCGGCGCGCTGCGACCCGCGCACCGCGCTCATCAGATGGCAGGAGCCAGGTGCTAGGTGCTTTTCCTGGTCTCCCATGGGGTGCAGGGCCCAAGCACTTGGGCCATCCTCCACTGCACTCCGGGTCACAGCAGAGGGCTGGCCTGGAAGAGGGGCAACCGGGACAGAATCCGGCGCCCCGACTGGGACTAGAACCCGGTGTGCCGGCGCCGCAAGGCAGAGGATTAGCCTGTTGAGCCACGGCGCCGGCCAAGAGAGGGTTTTTAAAACATTCACTTCTTGGTCATCAAAGAAGGATGTACTTTTTCTGAAGGGAGGAGAGAACTTCCACTTCGCTTATGGACTTGTCTAAATATGGAAGCAGTTTGTAGATTCAAAAGGCTTCCATAGCCTAGGCAGTTCATGTCAAGAGCCTCAGGTGATCACTGATAACATACATAGGAGTGTTAATTGTTAAATTAGCAAGAGGAGTCACGTGCACTAACTTCCCATGCGGGACCTCAAAGAGTTGGATTATGAGAGTTAATATTATAACCAGCTCTCAAAAATTTACTTCATTTTAGTGTATTAAGTGGAGGATATTCTTAGGTCTCATAAGCTATAGTTATGTCTAAGTGCTCGCAAAAGATGTATCATTGTTGGGTTCTTCTTCAAAGTTAATTAAACCTCTCAATATAATATATATATACATAAATTACACCTCTTAAAGGTTTACTTTTATAAAATAAAAGAGTATTTTCCTTATTATAAAAATAATCCTTCTGGTGTTTTATTGCATAGTAGGATAACAATAGTTAACAATAACATACTGTATTTTTCTAAATAGCTATAACAAAGACTTTTGAATGTTCACATTACAAAGAAATCTTAAATATATGAAGCAAGGGATGCTAATTATCCTAATTTGATCATTAAAATCTATGTATTCATTGAAATATTACATTGTATCCCATAAATACATACAATTATTGTATGTCAATGAAAACAAATAATTCAAAACAAAAAAGAATCAATAAAAGGATTTTCATTTTGAAAGAAAAAAATTCTATAGAAAAAAATTCTTACTGTCATGATCCCCTTCAGTAGATTACCAAAATATTTTTGATATATATAATTACCTTCAACATTCAAAAAAGCAAACAGACCCAGAGAATTTAGGTAACCTGATGAAGTTATGAAGCTAACAAAAAGAGAACAAGGATTCTACCCGAGCCCTGTCCTTAAGTTTGCATTTCAAAGAAAATCACACAAACTAGTACTAAGAAAATTATTTTACATGCTACTTCTTTTTTGAAAATTGGACTAGCTGTATGACTTCAGAAATAACAGTTAACTTTTTTTAAACTGACTTAATCCCTAATATCTCATTCATGTCCATGATTCTGATAAAAATCACACAGAAACATTTACCTGGAGATAGGAGGTTAATTCTTGATTATCTTTGCCTCCATAATTTCAGGAACAGGAGTTTACGTGAGTAAGAAAGCCTACTTACCCAGAGACACACTGTGAACTGGAGGTCAGAAGTTACCTGTTCCTGTCTCCTGAGAATGAACACTGGGGCATGGCCTCAGTTCCCAAGTTCTACAAAGGATACCCTTGGGCTCAAAATCCTACAGACAGTGGTCTAGCCTGTCAAATCTCTTGTCTCTCTTTTCTCACCTGAGCCTTACATCTAATTAGCATTCCCTTCTGACCAAATAATGCCATCAGCCTAATTACATTTTTTAATTTGTTACAGAACCTCATCATGACCTTATACCTTATATAGTAGTACAAAGTTAACAGTCAAAGGATTTTCTTTTTTTTTTTTTTTTTTTTTTTGGACAGGCAGAGTGGACAGTGAGAGAGAGAGGCAGAGAGAAAGGTCTTCCTTTTCTGTTGGTTCACCCCTCAATGGCTGCTGCAGCCAGCGCGCTGCAGCCGGCACACCGCGCTGATCCGAAGGCAGGAGCCAGGTGTTTCTCTTAGTCTCCCATGGGCTGATCCGAAGGCAGGAGCCAGGTGTTTCTCCTAGTCTCCCATGGGCTGATCCAAAGGCAGGAGCCAGGTGTTTCTCCTGGTCTCCCATGGGGCGCAGGGCCCAAGGACCTGGGCCATCCTCCACTGCACTCCCGGGCCATAGCAGAGAGCTGGCCTGGAAGAGGGGCAACTGGGACAGAATCTGGCACCCCGACCAGGACTAGAACTCGGTGTGCCGGCGCCGCAGGCAGAGGATTGGCCTATTGAGCCGCTGGCCAAAGGATTTTCTAAAAGCTTACTTTTCTAACTCTTTTAGTATTTCTGCTCTCTGTCTCTTTCAAATTACCAACTTTCTTTCATATGTGGGTAGAACTTTGAACCTTGGGAAGCTCTGGTGAGTACACAATAATTTTCTGCAGCTGCTGAACTCTTCCTCCTCTTCTGATTCCATCCCATACATTCCTTCCCCTCCTGTTTGGCCCTTCCTGCCAAACACGAGACCCTCCTTGCTGCCCATTCTGCCTTTTCATTAGGTCAGTCTTGAGCATTCAAGATATTCAGAAGGCACTAGAAACACTAGAACTCTGCCCACCAGCCCTTTCACACATTTATACCACAAGGGTCACTGACATTACTAATGAAAGCCCTAAAGTCATCCAATTCCTTCTTGATTATAGCCAGCCCTCCATATCCATGTATCCATGCGTTCTGCCTCTGTGGATTCAGACAACTGCAGATCATTTTTTAAAGATTTATTCATTCATTTGAAAGTCAGAGTTACATAGAGAGAGAAGGAGAGGCAGAGAGATAGAGAGAGGTCTTCCATCCAATGGTTCACTCTCCAGTTGGCCTCAATGGCAGGAGCTACACAGATCCAAAGCCAGGAGCCAGGAGCTTCCTCCAGATCTCCCACATGGGTGCAGGAGCCCAAAGACTTGGGTCATCTTCTACTGCTTTCCCAGGCCATAGCAGAGAGCTACATAGGGAAGTGGAGCAGCCAGGACTCGAACTGGTACCCATAAGGGACGCCGGCACTGCATGCAGCAACTTTACCCACTACGCCATAGTGCCGGCCCCTGCAGATCATTTTTAAAAACTGTATCAGAGGCCAGCACTGTGGCATTGCGGGTAAAATCTGCAGCACCAGCATCCCATATGGGCACTGGTTTGAGTTCCTGCTGCTGCACTTCTAATCCAGCTCCCTGCTAATGCACCTGCGAAAGCAGCAGAAGATGACCCAAGTACTGGGGGCCCTGTACCCACATGGGAGACTCAGAAGAAGCTCCTAGCTCCCAGCTCCTAGTTCCCAGCTCCTAGCTCCTAGCTTTGGATTGGGCCAGCTGTAGATATTGCAGCCGTTTGGGCAGTGACCCAGTAGATGTAAGATCTCTGTCTCTCTCTTGCTTTCTCTGTGACTCTGCTTTTCAAATAAATAAATAAATCTTTGAAAAAAAACTGCATTTGGGGGCTTGCATTGTGGTGCAGCAGGTTAAGCCTTTACCTGCAAATGCCAGCATCCAAAATGGCTGCTGGTTTGAGTCCCAGCTGCTCCATTTCTGATCCAGTTCCCTAAAAATGTGCCTTGGAAAGCAGAGAAGATGGCTCCTGCACCCACTTGGGAAACCTGAATGAAATTCCTGGCTTTGGCCTGGCCCAGCCCTGGCAGTTGGGACCATTTAGGGAATGAACCAATGGATGGAAAATATCTCTTTCGCCTCTCTCTCTCTCTCTCTCTCTCTCTCTCTCTGTCACTCTCTGTCATTTCTCTGTAGCTCTGCCTTTCAAATAAGTAAATCTTTTTTTAAAAATTACATCTATACTCAATACATATTTTATTTACTTATCATCATTCCTTAAATAGTTTGTATAACAACTATTTATATATCATTTACATTACAATAGATATTATAAAAGTGATCTAGAGATTATTTAAAGTACACAGAAGGGTATGTGCAGGTTTTACACAAACGCTATGCCATTTTTATAAGGGACTTGAATATCCCCAGATTTAGTATCTATAGGGGGGGTCCTGAAGCCAATCCTTCATGATTCCAATGAATGACAACATTCTGAAAAAAAATCATAGTAGGGATAATTTTAATATTAATATTAATTTATCATCAAAAATGTGATAAGGATTATTTTAATATTTAATAAATTATGCTAAGGATAATTTAAATGTATAATTATATTTCATATAATTAGTGTAATTATATATATGATTATATTTTAGTTCTTAAAAATTGGATAACACTGGCATAAATGATAAATGTCAGCTCCTCATAATTGCAAAATCTAATTTACCTAGCAGGCCATATAAAATAATTGTTTCACTGTATAGGCAATCTCTACCCCCAATAGTCTATTCTGTGTCAGATTTCAAGGTAGCCAAAAAATTGCCACACAGGAACTAGAAAGCATTTGACTAGTTAAAAGCATTCCTGAACGAGAAACAAATTTCATCCAATAGAATTAGATCACTTTAGCTTATCATATTTTTACTTCCTGTGTCCTTGGCTCTTTCCTCAGTTTCCAGGCTCCACTTGCAACCACAACTCTGGCTCATCTTTTCAACTCTCCGTATTCTTGGATGACCCCTATTTTCTTTTGTTTTTTAAGATTACTTTTATAAAAGGCAAAGTGACAGCGAGAAGAGACATCTGCTGGTTCACTCCCTAAATGGCTGCAAGAGCCACAGGTGGGCAGGCTGAAGCCAGGAGCCAGCACCTCCATTTGGGTCTCCCACATAAATGTCATGGGCCCAAACACCTTATATTCCACTGACTTCACTAGTGCATTAGTAGGAAACTGGATCAAAAGTGAAGTAACACCTTGACAGTAGGGGCTCTGTTTTAGAGCACCCAAGACTCAATCTTGAGAAAGCATCCCCCATCATGAGATTCTCTGGTCTGAAACCATGATCTCAAACTCATACAGTAACCATACTCATACAATAACAGTACACTGCATCCCACTTGGCAGAGCATAGAAACTCCCTAGCATGATCACTCAAGTTTAAAACAGATGGGCTGCACCTATATTAATTTTAAGGTTATAATTTGCCTATTGTCAAGATTGTAATTGATATTAGTTTCCCATAGGCTTTGACCCTAGTAACCCTGTATTTCCCCCTCCCCAATCTTAGCACCCATGTATTCCCCCTCCCCTCCTTGTGGTTGTTTTCTTTATAAACCTTGTTGCTTTGAGCTTCGAGGTCTAGTGTTCTTTATGGCATGAGCCCACTCTCCACTGCTGGCAGTAAAGGACTATCAAATTTTATCAACATGTGGTGCTCCTCTCTTTGCACTTGCACAGGTACAACAGAAGCAGAGCAGCTGGGACTTAAGCTGGCGCTCTCATGTGGGATGCTGGTGTCACAAGAGGTAGCTTAATACACAGCACAATGCCAGCCCTGACTTCTATTTTCAATCTTGAATTTCCCCCACAGTTCTCTCTGGCCTCACAGCTTCAATCTGATGCCCACTTGGTGCTTTCTGCTTCTGACCATGTGAACTCCCAGGGATTGACAGTAATGGCCTCATGCTTGACTGTATTAGTTAGCTTTTATTACTATAACAAAATGCCTAAGACAAACTATGAAGGAAGGAGGTATACTGTGACTCATAGAGGTTCACAGCCCAATTTCAGGCAGCCCTACTAGTTTGACATTGCTTATAGAATCCCAAGATGGCCTATAACATCACAAAGCATGTGGGAATATATGTCTATCTCTCTCTCTTCTTATGAAGCCACTATGATCCAATTACTAATCTATCACCTATTCAAATCACTTCCCAAAGGCCCCACTTCTAATACCATAATTGGATTAAGCTTCTACCCCTTTGGTATCATTAACATAGGACTTAGAGAACCAAGCCTTTAACATATATGTCTGGGCCAGTGCTGTGGTGCAGCAGGTTAAAGCCCTGGCCAGCAGTGCCAGCATCCCATATGGGTGCCAGTTTAAGTCCCGGTTGCTCCATTTCTAATCCAGTTCCCTGCTAATGTCTGGGAAAGCAGCAGAGGATGGCCCAAGTTCTTGGGCCCCTGCATCCAAGTAGGAGACCTGGAAGAAGTTCCTGAATCCTGGCTCGGATTGCCTTAGCTCTGGCCACTGCAGTCATTTGGGGAGTGAACAAGCAAATGGAAGTCTCCTCTCCTCCTCTTCTCTTCTCTTCTCTTCTCTTCTCTTCTCTTCTCTTCTCTTCTCTTCTCTTCTCTTCTCTCTCTTTCTCTTTCTCTTTCTCTTTCTCTTTCTCTTTCTCTTTCTCTCTCCCCACCTCTCTAACTCTGTCTTTCAAATAAATAAATCTTTATTAAAAAACATATAGGTCTTTGGGGGACACAACACTGGATACACAGCTGCCTAACTAATGAACCACTTGGAGTATTATCAGATATAGTAATTTTAATGCCCCATTAAAGAAAAAAATATTCTGGCACTTGTTAAAATGGTAAGAAAGACTTAAGACTATTGTAATAGATATCAAGACTATCATGATAGGTGAGAGAAATACGGTTCAATTCTGAATACAATAAAGACAGCTTGGAATTTACACTCAAAGATCAAGGGGTGGAAGACAGTAGATGGAAAATTACTAAGAAACCTTAAGGGTAGGACAATATGTTCTTTCTGAAGTTGGGTCAGGATGATCAGACATCAAGGGTGGGAGATGAGTAATTTGATCAGTTATCAAGGATGATCAGATATCAAAAGTAGGAAGATTCTTTCTAAACTAATTAACAGGACTCTTACCTAAATTATCAGAATGGACTCAGCAGGCTGAAGAAAAGCCCTAGTTGAAAATAAAGCTAAGAGAGGCCAGCACTGTGGTGCAGCGGGCATCCCATATGGGTGCCAGGTTTTAGTCTCGGCTGTTCCTCTTCTGATCCAGCTCTCTGCTATGGCCTAGGAAAGCAGTGGAAGACGACCCAAGTGCTTGGGCCCCTGCACCCACATGGGAGACCAGGAAGAAGCTCCTGGCTCCTGGCTGCAGATCGGCTCAGCTCTGGCCATTGCAGCCATCTGGGGAGTGAACCAGCAGATGGAAGACCTCTCTCTCTTATTCAACCTCTCTCTGTAGCTCCATCTTTCAAATAAATAAAAATCTATAAAAAATAATAAAAAAAGAGAGCTCAGAAAAACCTATCCAAAGTTCAGTCAAAGAGAATCTTTGGTAACCCATATCAGCAATGGTAAACAAAAGAGGGGAGGAACTTAAGAGAATTTTAATAATCGATTATGAAACTAGGTCACTGCATGGTTCTTAAAATTATCTTAATTAATCATAAGTAATATTGAGGGATGTGTTATTATCTTCACCTTACATGTAAAAAAACCAAGGCTCAAAGAAATAAAATAATTGACCCTGGGATCAGAAAACTTGGATGAGATGTTGAGTTTTTCCCCTTACCATCTCTAGTAACCTTAAGTAAAGTTACTAACCTCTCTTTGTCTCATTTAATGTGCACAAACAGGCACAGTACACTCCACCACCTGAGCTTCAACAATTATCTATGTGAGGATGACTTCAAGATCAACTGATTGATCAACTGATCTCTCTCTCCCCTCTCTCTTTCTCTAACCCTCTATATAAATATCTACATTGATTTATCAAACTGCTTACTATGTAGCTAATCCTGAAAATTAATATCCATAATTGAACTATCTTCCTTCAAAATATCTGCTCTCCTTTCTAAAAATTTAATCTCATTAAATGATAGCTACATAATTTTCCAAGCTAGAAACATCAGAGTTACACTCAACATTAAGCATTCATGACTCCCAGACCTAAACACACACACTTCCATAGCATATACCTAATTCTAAGAGAAATATTCCCCAAATCCACCTTCTAAATTATGTCCTTTAGACTACCCTCTTCTGTTTATTCCCAGATTATCTTACTTGCCTGCTAAGGAAGTATCTTGGTAGTCTCCTTATCAACAGCTGCTATATTCCTCAGTTCATCTTTGGGTCACAGCCATTAAACTGAATCTGGTCATGTCACTGGGCTCTTTAAAAAAAAAGTCTTAGTCTTTTAATACCTATCACTGAAGTTCAAAGTTCTTAGCCTGGCACACAAGACACTTCACAGTCAGTCCCTACATTTTGCCAAGCACCACTTCTAACCGCCCCACTAAGTGCTGATTTAGGAAATTCACCCTTCTGCATAATTTGTTCCCTTTTGGAAATACCCATCCCATATGACTGCATCTGGTAAAATATCTTTAAGATCTAAGCCAAATGTCATTTTCCTCCCTAAACCTTTAGCATCATCTTCCTTCCTCCAGAATCCCCTAACACTTTATTAAACATATAGCATAGCCCCTGCTATGCTCTGAATGTATGTCCTCCAAAAATTGCTATGCTGAAATCCTGAACCCCAATATGATAGTATCAGAAGATGAGGTCTCTGGCATGTGAGCAAGTCATGAGGGTTGAGTTTTCTTGAATGAGAACTGATTTTACAAAAGAGACCACAGAGAATACCCTTACCGTTTCTGCCACGTGAAAACAGTGAAACAATAGCCAACTGTCAAGGGTGGCCCTACCAGACACCAATATTCTAGATCCTTGATCATGGACTTCCCAGACTCCAGAACTGTGAGAAGTAAATGTTTGTTGATTATGAGTCATGCAGTTTGTGGTGTTTTGTTTTAGTAGCCAAAAGTACCAGGACAACCCTTAATCACAAAGGAAGTGAATGTTTCAGAGCTGTTTCTCCCATCAGATTTGAAGCTTCTTTTTTTTTAATTTGACAGGTAGAGTTATAGACAGTGAGAGAGAGAAAGAGAGAGAGAGAAAGGTCTTCGTTCCGTTGGTTCACTCCCCTAATGGCCGCTACGACCAGTGCTGCACCAATCCGAAGCCAGGAGCCAGGTGCTTCTTCTTGGTCTACCATGCGGGTATACAGGAGCCCAAGCACTTGGGCCATCCTCCACTGTCCTCCTGGGCCACAGCAGAGAGCTGGACTGGAAGAGGAGCAACCAGGACTAGAACTCGGCACCTATATGGGATGTTGGCACTGCAGGTGGAGGATTAACCAAGTGAGCCATGGCGCCGGCCCCTTGAAGCTTCATGAATACAAAGACTACCTGAGAGTCATACTTATGTCCTCCAAGTCTTGTTACCCTAAAATGTAATTAAAGCTACAATTATTTTCCTAAACAGCAAAATCATAGAAACTAAAACAGATCTCTTTATCCATCATTTAAAATAAAGAGGACAACTGCAACTCAGTGTCCCAGGGTAATTCAGGCTCAGGTTCTCATACATTTAAAGTTATGGAAGAAAAATTTCAAAAAACGTTCCCTCTAGGAATAAAACATATTATCATATAATTATAGACAACATTTTATAAATTAAAGTGTGTTTCTTCTTTAGGGATTTGTTTTCTTTTATTCCATTTACTATTTTTATAGCATGTATGATAAGACTCCTAAAGCTATTTCCTAAATAGTTACAAGAATAAGGGAAATTTAAATACCTAAAAGTTTTTACTTAGGAATAATAATTAATCACTGCAAATGACATCCCAATATATTTTCTGAGTTACTATGATTTTAAATTAAAAAATTCAATTCTGAGGTAGGAAAAAAATTTAGTTTGCATTTAACTAATACAGAATGGATTAATCATGACTTCATAAGAATACAAACTCATTATTGAGGAAGTTTTACATATTTAGTTACTAAACAAATGAGCTACAAAGATTCTAAACTGTTTGCAAAACATAATTATTATAATAATTATTATAAGTCTACCTTGCAAAACTCTCAGTTGTTAAATTATAGACCTTCCATTATTCTATAATCTAAATAATTATCATTTAACTTGTCATTAGATTTTATAATTTTTAAGATCTACTTTGGGGCTGGCTCTGTAGCAAAGTAGGTTAAGCCTCTGCCTGTAGCATTGGCATCGTGTGTAAGCCCTGGTTCAAGTCTTGGATGCTCTACTTTTCATCCAGCTTCCTGCTAATGGCCTGGGAAAGCAGTGGAAGATGGCCCACGTGCTTGGGCCCCTGCACCCACGTGGGAGACCTGGAAGGAGCTCCTGGCTCCTGGCTTTGGATCAGCACAGCTGCAGCCATTGAGACCACCTGGGGAGTAAACCAGTGGATGGAAGACCTCTCTCTCGATCTCCACCTCTGCTTCTCTGTAACTCTGCCTTTCAAATAAATAAATAAATCTTTTTTAAAAATAAAAAAGAACCATACTACTAGCTGGCATTGTGGCACAGTGGGCTAAGCCACCACCTGCAAAGCCAACATCCTAGATCAGAGTGCCAGTTTGAGCCTCAGCTGCTCAGATTCCAAACTATCTCCCTGCTAAAGCGCTTGAGAAGGCAGTGGAAGACGGCTCAAGTTCCTGAGCTCCTGCCGCCCACATGGGAGATGCCTATAGAGTTCCTGGATCCTGGGTTAGACCTGGCCCAGACCTGGCTGTTGCACTCATTCAGGAAGTGAACCAGCAGTTGAAAATTTGAGATACATCTCTCCGTCTCTCTCATCTCAATCCCCTTTTATTCCCTACTCCATCCCCCCACCTCTCTCTCACTGTTGTTGTGCATTTCAAAAACATCTTTTAAAAAAAAAGTACAGCTTTTCCATACACATGGATTCTGTTAAATTTTAAAATATTAAATTGTTAACACCAAGTTTTTTTTTCATTTTCAATTATCTTTGTATACAGAAGATCGATTCAGTATATACTAAGTAAAGATTTCATCAGTTTGAACCCACACAGAAACACAAAGTGTAAAAGTACTGTTTCAGTACTAGTTATAGCATTACTTCACATTGGATAACACATTAAGGACAGATCCCACATGAGAAGTAAGTACACAGTGACTCCTGTTGTTGACTTAACAATTTGACACTCTTGTTTATGGCATCAGTAATCTCCCTAGGCTCTAGTCATGAGTTGCCGAGGCTATGGAAGACTTTAGGGTTCGCCGACTTCGATATTCCGACAGGGTCATAGTCAAAGTGGAAGTTCTCTCCTCCCTTCAGAGAAAGGTACCTCCTTCTTTGATGGCCCCGTTCTTTCCACTGGGATCTCACTCACAGAGATCTTTCATTTAGGTCTTTTTTTTTTTCCAGAGTGTCTTGGCTTTCCACGCCTAAAATATTCTCATGTGCTCTTCAGCCAGATCTGAATGCCTTAAGGGCTGATTCTGAGGCCAGAGTGCTATTTAGGATATCAGCCATTCTATGAGTCTACTGTGTATCTCGCTTTCCATGTTGGATCATTCTCTCCCTTTTTCATTTTATCAGTTAGTATTAGCAGACACTAGTCTTATTTGTGTGATCCCTTTGACTCTTAGACCTATCAGTGTGATCAATTGTGAACTGAAAATGATCACTTGGACTAGTGAGGAAAAAAAAAACTTGGTGTTAAATTGGAAATTGCATAGAAAATTAATCAATTTTAAAAAAAAAATATCATGTAGGATCTCTGTCCTTAATGTGCTGTACATTGTGAATTAATACTATAACTAGTACTCCAACAGTATTTTTCACTTTGTGTTGCTATGTGAGGGTAAACTGTTGAAATCTTTACATAATATGTACTAAACTTATCTTCTGTATATAAAGAGAATTGAAAAATGATCTTGATGTGAATGGAAGGGGAGAGGGAGCAGGAAGGGGGAGGGTTGCGGGTGGGAGGGAAGTTATTGGGGGGGAAGCCATTGTAATACATAAGCTGTACTTTGGAAATTTATATTCTTTAAATAAAAGCTTTAAAAAATATTAATTGTATTGAAGGTAATTAGACAAATACAATTTATCTATATATGAAAACCTTTTGAGAGAGTGAATTCCAAAAGAAGAGCACTGTATATAGTAAAGGGGCAAGACAGTTACAGAAAAGGGCAGCACCACTGAAGGCAGATTGCTTCATATTACAGCACTGAAAAAAGATTAGCCAGAATCCAACAAAGCTGTTCCTGAAACCAATGGTTATACAAAAAAAGGAAAAACTGAAAGATTAAGACAGAATAGCCTTTGAAATGCATAAAATATTACAAAAGTAGATATATATTCTATGTATTTATTCTTTAAATGGTGGCTTCCTTATTTGGTTTTAAATATTTCCAGGACATCAAACACAAAGTCGTATATAAAAAATTTGGAGGGCCAGTAGGATAAGCTGCTACTTGCAATGCCAGCATCCCATATCAGAGTGATTGTTCAAGCCCTGGCAACCCCACTTCCTAACCAGCTGCCTGCTAATATGCCTGTGAAAGCAGCGGTGAGGGGTACAAGTGCTTGGATCTGTCACTTTGATGGGAGACACAGATGGTGCTCCAGGCTCATGACTTCAGCCTTGCCCAGCCTCCTGCACTGTGACCATTTCGATAATGAACAAGCAGATTGAGTATATCTTCCTTTCAAATAAATTAATTAATTAAAACAAAGAAAATGGGGGTTTATTTTCTCATTTGCTGACTATTTGTCAAATGCCTATGATGTTCCAGACACTTCCAGGCTCTGGAGATGTGGCAGTAAACAAGATCAGATCAACAAAGCTTCTGTCCTAAAGGAACTGAAGAAGAGGAAGACAGATTTAAACATGGTCAAGGGTAATTAGTGCTGAAGAGGAAAAGAAGGGAAAGAGTGTGAGGTGGCAGGAAGAAGTGTAATTTTATGTAGGATAATGAAGAAGCTTCACTGAGAAAATGCCATTCCGTAAAGATCTAAAGGAGATGGGACACAACTAAATTGATATCTGGAGAAAGAATATTCCAATGAGGAAAGACAGGGTAGGAGTGGCAAAAGCATTTGACAAACCAAAGGCTGTGAGGCTCGAGATCTTGCTTAGTGTGCTCAGTTCCAGCTGCAAATGGAGTGAGCACCAGATTTTGGAAAATCATGATGTGTCACATCTCATCCATATATTCAACATTTGTCCATAGCATAAAAAACTTATATTTGAGGGCTGGCTTTGTAGCAAACCCAGGTTAAGCTGCCATCTGCATCGTCACTATCCTATATAGGTGCCAATTCAAGTCCCAGCTGCTCCACTTCTAATCCAGATCCCTGATAATATACCTGGAAAAGCAGCACAAGATGGCCCAAGTACTTGGGCCTCTGCACCCATATGGGAGACCAGGCTCCTGGCTTCAGCTTGGCCAAGTCCAGGCTGTTGCAGTCATTTGGAGAGTGAACTAGCAGATGGAAAGTCTCAATCTTTCTCTCTCCCTCTCTCCCTCTCTTTTGCTGCCTTTCAAGTAAATAAATATGTTTTTAAAATTACATTTACCCTCAGAGTTTACAATGACAGTGGGGGGAAAATGAAAATAAAGAGAATAAATACAAACATTCAATTTTACTACCACATAACTGAAATGCCACAGTTTTGAGTCATCTTTTAAATCCTATATTTATCCAGTTTTTCAAAGAATATTATGCACATATTTTAAAAGGAGATGTTTCTTATATAGAATGTTCTATAAAACAATAACAGAATTCTTGTTACATCATTAGAAAATCTGCTTTTAAATCACTGTTCATAAGGAATGATACTCTCATTGTTACCAGTTTTTTAAAAGTGATAGTAGTCAAATGTCTTGCACTTTCTAAATCTGAGGTTTTCAAAAACGTGCTACACATGTTAAGTACTAGTTCCAGCCTTCAGAAGATTTTTATCCTGTAATACAAGTAATTTTCTGAAAGAGTATTGCTTGTGTGAAGAAAATTAAGCACCTGTCTCAATTTCAGAGTATGTCTGAAAGAGTATCCCTTAAAAGAGTTATATTCTTAGGGGTCAGAAATAGTAAATTGAGGTTTGTAATGTGTATCAAAATGGAAATTTTATTTTTATAGGCCTTATATCATTTCAATTGCCTCACTGAAACAGAGACATAAGAATACTAAAATCTGCTGCATTAAAATTTTAAACTTGTCTCTCCAAAATGAATGCAACTTGACTGTCTGTGTGCTTGGAGTGAGTCATTTATCCTCTTATTCTCCCACAGAGAATTTGATTGCATTCAAACTACCCAGCTGGAGAATTTAGCTACCTTTGGGAAAGTTGTTATCAAAGAAGGATCTGTGAAGAGCTCTCCTACCCTGCTCAGGAGTTTGAAGGTGGCCTGAGGTGGCCATCATCCACTCTTCACAGCTAAGAAAGCCAGAGTAGAAGTGTGTTACCTTCTTCAGATACTTCTAGCATTTGTGAATTACCATTCTAAAAGATGAGAGAACAGATTTAGTGTTTGTGCTTATTTTCAGACTGTTGAGTTACTGTGACTTATCATTCCTTCAACGTTTAAATCAATTAACACATAGTCAATTAGATTTTGGAAATTTAGTCACCATTAAAGCCATCTAATTTAATCTACTTTATAGACCCACATAATTCTTAGTAAACAAATGATGACAATTATCTCTCTTATAGATCATTGACCAAAAAATAATCAGATCATACTTTTTATAATACTTGTATAGCAGGTACTGCCCTACATACTCCTGTCAACTCTAGGGACAAGTAAAGTAAGTGACATGCTGTTAAGTAACTTTTCCAGCATCAACTAACTGGTAAGTCATAGAGCCAAGATTCAAACCCAACAGTGTGGGTTTCAGAATCTGGACTTTTTTTTTTTTTTTTATAAAGCTTTTATTTAAAGAATATAAATTTCCAAAGAACAGCTCATGGACCACAATGGCTCCCCCCCCCCACAACTTCCCTCCCTCCCCCCACCCTCCCCTTTCCCGCTCCCTCTCCCCTTCTGTTCACATCAAGATTCATTTTCAATTCTCTTTATACACAGAAGATCAATTTAGTACATATTACGTAAAGATTTCAACGGTTTGCCCTCGCATAGAGACACAAAATGATAATACTGTTGGAGTACTAGTTATAGTATTAATTCACAATGTACAGCACATTAAGGACAGAGATCCTACATGATTTTTTTTTTAAAAAATTGATTAATTGTCTATGCAATTTCCAGTTTAACACCAAGATTTTTTAATCATTTGCAATTATCTTTATATAAAGAAGATCGATTCAATATATACTATGTAAGGATTTCATCAGTTTGCACCCACTCAGAAACACAAAGTGTAAAAATACTGTTTCAGTACTAGTAATAGCATCACTTCACATTGGATAACACATTAAGGACAGATCCCTCATGAGACGTAAGTACACAGTGACTCCTGATGTTGATTTAACAATTTGACACTCTTGTTTATGGCGTCAGTAATCTCCCTAGGCTCTGGTCATGAGTTGCCGAGGCTATGGAAGCCTTTAGGGTTCGCCGACTTCGATCTTATTCCCACAGGGCCATAGTCAAAGTGGAAGTTCCCTCCTCCCTTCAGAGAAAGGTACCTCCTTCTTTGATGGCCCCGTTCTTTCCACTGGGATCTCACTCGCAGAGATCTTTCATTTAGGTCTTCTGTTTTTTCCAGAGTGTCTTAGCTTTCCATGCCTAAAATATTCTCATGGGCTCTTGAGCCAGATCCAAATGCCTTAAGGGCTGATTCTGAGGCCAGAGTGCTATTTAGGACATCTGCCATTCTATGAGTCTGCTGTGTATCCTGCTTCCCATGTTGGATCATTCTCTCCCTTTTTCAGAATCTGGACTTTTAAAAATAATGTTATGAGATGTGGAGAAAAAGGAAACCTTATACATTGTTGTTGACACTGCAAATTAATGCATCTCTAATGGAGAACAGTATGAGGTTCCTTAAAAAAAAAAAACTAAAAATAGAGCTATCATATGATCCAGCTATCCCACTTTTGGGTATATAGCCAAAGGAAATGAAATAAGCATGTGAAAGAGATATACCCATTCCCATGTTCTTTGCAGCACTATTCCCAATAACAAGAATATGGGACCAAGCTATACACCCATCAACAGATGAAAGAATAATAAAAATGTGGTCTATAAACAGAATGGAATACTATCCAGACATAAAAAAGAATGATATCCTAATATTTGCAGCCTAATGAAAAGCCAGAGAATATTATGGTAAATGAACTAAGTCAGACACAGAAAGACAAATGGTCTATCTTCTCTCTCATATGCAAAAGCTAAACATTTTTAAGTCTATTTGAATGTGGAGCACCAATTACAAGAGACTGGGAAAGGTGGGGAAATGTGGTATGGAGGGAGGTTGATAATGTTTACCAAGATACAGTTAAATAGAAAGAATAAGTTCTGTTTTCTAAAACACAATGGGAGAACTATAGTTTGTAATCACCAATAATATATTCTATGAGTGGCTGTAAGGGAGGAGCTCCAGACATTGAATGGTGAGAAGATGATGGTTTATCTGATATACGTGTGCATGCACTGGAGGGTTGCCATATAACCCAGATGCTTGTGCCATTATTATGTATTCATCAAAACTTTAAAGAGAAAAGTCAACTACCCTGTTTCATCATTACACATTGTATCCATGTAATGAAGTATCTACTGTACTCCAAAATATTGCGCAACAAAATAATGGCGTTATATTATATTATTTAACCGAGGTTATCACTACCTTGTTTACTTCAAGTGACTTCCTGGCTACATAATGGGAAATTGTTATTCTACAGGTACAAAACTGTGCATAAAGCAAGACATAGGTAGATAATGACAGCTAAGATATTTACTCAATAATATAAAATGTAAGGTATAAATCCATAGAAACATATGTTGCTAATATGTTGTAAACAATATTCAAAAAAGTCATGGCCAGCACTGTGGCTCAACAGGCTAATCCTCTGCCTTGCGGCGCCGGCACACCGGGTTCTAGTCCCCGTCGGGGCACCGGATTCTGTCCCGGTTGCCCCTCTTCCAGGCCAGCTCTCTGCTGTGGCCAGGGAGTGCAGTGGAGAATGGCCCAAGTCCTTGGGCCCTGAACCCCATGGGAGACCAGGAAAAGTACCTGGCTCCTGCCATCGGATCAGCGCAGTGTGCTGGCCGCAGCACGCCGGCCGCAGCAGCCATTGGAGAGTGAACCAATGGCAAAAGGAAGACCTTTCTCTCTCTCTCTCTCTCTCTCTCTCTCTCTCTCTCACTGTCCACTCTGCCTGTCAAAAATAAAAAAAAAAAAAAAGTAAGTCACGTGTGTAGGGAAAACCCCATATAGATTTAGAAGAAAACTCCTAAACTAGGGTTATTAGCAAAGTATTCAAAGTGACAGTGAGATTTGAAAGTATGAAACAATGAAAAATGATGATTGAAACAGGATGAATAATGAGAGGCTTAGAAGGGAAGTTCAGTCTGAGCAAGGGCAGGGATAAAAAAAGGAAACTTCTGCTACCAGAACAGCAAATCAGATAAACTTATAAAAAGGCAGATTCGCCAACACTAACTGATGATCTAAGGATCTGTTTATGCCCTTGTATTTCATGTGTTTTGATCATCTTGAAAAAAACTAAGTATTTAAATTAAGCCCATCACTATTAGCCTTGTTTATGGATTTTTCTTTCACTCAAGCTGAATGTACCAAAATCAGAGAAACCGCTAGGCTGCCTAAAAACCTGACCTTTGGCTTCTGATCACTCAACTATAGAATCAGAAAGCTAAAGTCAGACCTATGACCCAGTCTACCTCTGACATTTACTTGGTGTTTGACCTTGAACAAATTATGTAAACTCTTTAAATTCAGATTCCTTCTCTATACTATGGAAATCAATAATAACTCTCTCATTTGGTATGCCAGCAAAACTAAAATGTGGTAACATCCATAATTCATTACATATCAGTAATGGGGCTCGACCATAGTAGCCTCTCAGTGAACATGGCTCTTTTACTCCCCTCTTCCCATTCCCTACATACATATGAGAAATTTTAAGGGGATTCCAAAGATTGAACAGGACACCCTTCTTAATTTAGAAATGAGAAAAACAGGGGCAGGCATTTGACACAATGGTTAGGATGCCACTTGGGACACCTGCATCCAATATCACAGTGGCTGGGTTCAATTCTAGCTCTACTTATGATTTCAGCCTCCTACTAATGCATGCCCCGGGAGGAAGCTCAAGTAGCTGGGTCTGTGCCACCCACTTGGGAGACTCAGATTGCGTTATGGTCCTGGCTTATGCCTGGCTCAGCACTGACAGTTGAGGGCACTTAAGGAATGAATCAATAGATGGAAGATATCTCTCTCTCTCTCTCTCTCTCTCTCTCTCTCTTTCTCTCTCTCTTCCCCAGCCCCCCCCAAATAAAATGTGTGTGTCTTTCAAATTATATTAAAATAAATAATAAAAATTCAAAAAATAAATAAGAAAAGCAAAGGCAAATGTAAATTATATAATCCCAAATAAACTAAGGATAAGGGATTGATTCTATTTAGTTTTACTCTCAGTTTGCTGAAGAGGAGATTCACGTTCTTAAATGATTTATTTATTCTAACTTTTATTTGAAAGGCAGAAAGTCAAAGAGGGACAGAGAATGGCCATCTCTAGGTCATTCCACAAATACCTGCAACAGCCAGGGCTGGGCCAGGTCAAAGCCAGGAGCCTAGAATTCAAATCTGATCTCCCATGTGAGTAGCAGGGACCCATGTACTTGAGCAGTCCCCTGCTGCCTTCCAGAGTGTACATTAGTAAGAAGCTAGATTGGAAACAGAGTAGTCTGGATCAGAACCTGGCAGTCCACTATTGGATGTAGGCATCCCAAATAATGACCTTACCTCTTGTACCAAACACCTATACCTTGATTTACATTCTTTCCATTGACTGTGACCACATTTGAAACTGCCATTAGGGCCAGAGCCATGGCTCAGCAGGCTAATCCTCCATCTTGCGGCACCGGCACACCGGGTTCTAGTCCCGATCGGGGCACCGGATTCTGTCCCGGTTGCCCCTCTTCCAGGCCAGCTCTCTGCTGTGGCCTGGGAGTGCAGTGGAGGATGGCCCAAGTCCTTGGGCCCTGAACCCCATGGGAGACCAGGAAAAGTACCTGGCTCCTGCCATCGGATCAGCGTGGTGTGCCGGCTGCAGCATGCCGGCCGCAGCGGCCATTGGAAGGTGAACCAACGGCAAAACAAGACCTTTCTCTCCCTGTCTCTCTCTCACTGTCTACTCTACCTGTCAAAAAAAATTAAAAAAAAAAAAGAAAAGAAAAGAAAAGAAAAAAGAAACTGCCATTAAAGAAACCACCTCTTTTCTAAGTTTGAGCTCACTTGGAAGGACTCTGCCTGCTTTCTCTTAGCTAGAGCCAACCACTGACTCCCACACTCCCTAGGCTTCAGTTTATTTCAGATCGTCTCCTCCCCGCACCCCCCCCATCCCATACCCCTCACAGTCACAACCACAATCACCTTCCTGAGTAGCCCAGCTGTGCTCCTGCCAACCTTCTAGCATGATTTGGGTCCTTCAAGGTTTACATTAAATGTATTATAAAGGAAGAATGAAGTGGGGAACAAAACAATAGTCCATATAATACTGACAGAAAATTCTTTCCTTGATTTTTTAAAAAGAGGACTCAACCCAGAAAATCTGAACACCAAATAAAATTTACTGAATGATAGATTATTTCCTAATCTCAGTTGATCAGTATAAACATAGCTCTATAGCCTCATGGCATCCTCAAAGATATATACATATAAAGGTAGCTTTAGAGGGAACCATTCCTCCTGCATCACACTTCTTTTTCCTTAACCCTCTCAGATGTTAAATAGGTTTTGTTTCATTGATATTTACCCATACTTAAAAAGTGCCCTATCAGTCACTTTTATTTTAATATACAATGAAATATATTTACATATGCTACCTCTCCTGTGAGTATTTACATTTGAGGTACCATAACCAGTTGTGAAAAGAAAACATCTTCATATGTTATGAGGACTTCAAGCATCATCAACTACATAAGAGGAAGACAAGAAAGAAAGAGCCTAATCCCTTAATACCCAAGACCCTCCCCCTTACACTGCTATATAAAATATTAAATCTAAGGAAAGGAAATCACAAAATGCCTTGGAGATTACACCTTAACATGATTTCACATATTACCTCATTTCTATAAAACTTATGTTTAAAAAACAGATTTCAGCCGGCACCGCGGGTTCTAGTCCCGGTTGGGGCACCGGATTCTGTCCCGGTTGCCCCTCTTCCAGGCCAGCTCTCTGCTGTGGCCTGGGAGTGCAGTGGAGGATGGCCCAAGTCCTTGGGCCCTGCACCCCATAGGGGACCAGGATAAGCACCTGGCTCCTGCCATCAGATCAGTGCAGTGCGCCGGCCGCAGAGCACCGGCCGCGGCGGCCATTGGAGGGTGAACCAATGGCAAAGGAAGACCTTTCTCTCTGTCTCTCTCTCACTGTCCACTCTGCCTGTAAAAAAAAAAAAAAAAAAAAACACAGATTTCACTGTATTCTAAAATAAATAATTGCTGGAACTATTTCTTCACATGTATGTTGTTGCTGAAGTGAAAATACTACTAGATAAACTCACTAGCCAAGTAAGTGCAATGTAAGTTTCCTTACTGGTTTATCTGAACATTCTTGGTCCAATTTTTCCTCTTACTCATACTTTAGGAAGGCCTTACCTTCCAGACTCATTCCTTCCAAAGACTCATTCTTTATTTTATGCTCTAATCTAACCTTGCTTCTTTCCTATCAAAGTGCCAATCCTTTCTTGACTTAGCTGATCACTATGCTAGCAAATTCCACCCACCCAAGTTTTGTAGCAATTATCATCATATTCGTATAGTTCTGCAGGATGTTTGGCCCTCTGTCTCCCAAGTTGTAATGGTCCCTCAGTTAAATCATTTTGCTTCCTATTCTACTTCTTCAAGGGCACCTGGACTTTTCTTTGTGGCCCTTTACCTCTTTAACAATGGTCACAATAAATTGATGGCTAGCTAGCATTTATGGAGCCCCCACGAGTGGCATTTCATTAAGATTTTTACATACACCATTGCATTTAACTCTTGTACAACCTTACGGTGTTGAAGTATTATTGTCCCATCCTCACAGATTAGGAAATGTAGAGGTAAGGTAGTTAAGTAACTTGCAAAATCACATAGCTAAGAAGTGGCAGAGCAAGGACTATCCTGTGTGTAGGGCATAAAGTTTAGCATACCTCCTCTGACTGCTCCTAATTAAAGTGTCCACGTGAACATTGACAAAAGTGACTCAAGGCACATCCTAGATGTACCCAGTGCTTCCAAAGTGCTTTTACCACTTTCATAATTTCTGAAAAATAGGTTCTATATACCTTAACATTCCTATTTTTCTCTAGTTTCTGCTTTTTTTCAATTCTTCCTCTTCCCTTTACAGCCCAACAACACTCCTCTCACACACATGAGAGTCCCACAGGCCTGGCACATAAGCATCTATCAGATAATATTCACACTCAGGATAGATATTAGCATATCTAAAACTTACATCTACATTTACAATCATTCCTACTTCCTGCTCAGGGGTTATAATATCCATACATATATGAGAAGAGGGAGCTTGCCATAAAAATATCACTAGATTTCCAGTCTGTAGCATTTGAATACTCGGTTTGTTCATAGAGTGAAAATTTGGTAACAATCAAAGTTTATTTAGTTTTATCCATTTTTCCTTTAAATTAAACAGTTAGAGATAATTACATTCTGATAATCCCTGAGCCACTTATGACCGACTAAGCCTAGTACACATCTGAAAATGACACTTGTATAATAACTGCTTGTAAGACAAAACTGAGGATTAAAACTATAAGCTTGCATTTCAATGTTCAAATATATAAAATGAACCAAAATAATAATGCAGATATCCTTTGTTACATAGAAACTGCTCATGTAGAATTTTGGAGATTACAAAATTAAAAACCCAAGGAAAGGCCTTGATAATACATGATTCAAATGAAAAATAAAAGTGTGATGACTTGCATTTTGCTCTGTTGCACTCAGTATGATCTATTCCTCCTTTTAAAATGGGGCTGATTGGCAAATGAAATTTCATACTAGGAACATCAATGGCATTGGCACCAGTGTAATTATACAAATAAGTAAACATCATAACTAGTATGCTTTAATTCAAATATTAAAAAATACTCTGACGAAAATAATGGTTCTTGGGGCAGGCATCATGAGGCAATGGGTTAAGGTACAGCTTGCGATGACCAATTCCCACATCCAAGTCCCACCTCTACTGTTTTTTTAAAGATGTATTTATTTATTTGAAAGTTAGAGTTACAGAGAGAGAAGGAGAGGCAGAGAGAGAGAGAGGTCTTCCATCCACTGGTTAACTCCCCAGTTGGCTGCAATGGCCAGAGCTGTGCCAATCTAAAGCCAGGAGCCAGGAGCTTCTTCTGGGTCTCCCATGTGGGTGCAGGGGTCCAAGGAATTGGGCCATCTTCCACTGCTTTCCCAGGCCATTGCAGAGAGCTGGAGCAGAAGTAGAGCAGCCAGGACTCGAACTGGCACCCATATGGGATGGCAGCACTGCAGGTGGTAGGTTTACCTGCTATGCCACAGCATCAGCCCCACACCTCTACCTCTAATTCAGCTTCCTGCAAATGCACACCCTGGGTGGCAGCATATGATGGCTCTAGTACTTGGGGTCCATGCCACCCATGTGGGAGACTCAGTTGGATTTCCGGGCTCCTGGCTCCAACCAGACCCAGCCCCAGATATTGCAGGCATCTGATGAGTAAACCAAGAGATGAACTAACTAACTAACTAACTCTCTCTCTCTCTTCCCCCCCCACACACACTGCCTTTCAAATAAATATATACCTTTTTAAAAATAACAATAATAATGGTTCTTTCTTGTCTATGCAGATGTGATATCACAGCTTACTGCACATGGGACATTGCCTTCAGTCACTCTCCCTAGTAATGGTATTACCATATCCTCTTATGAACAGTGAATGTCAGTAGGATCAGAAGCTACAATGAGGGGCCGGTGCCATGATGCAGTAGGTTAATCCTCTTCCTGCGGCACCAGCATCCCATATGGGCACCGGTTCTAGTCCCGGTTGCTCCACTTCCAATGCAGCTCTCTGCTGTGGCCCAGGAAAGCCCAGGTCCTTGGGTCCCTGCACCCACGAAGGAGACCAGAAAGAAGCACCTGGTTCCTGGGTTCGGATCAGCACAGTTCTGGCCGTTGCGGCCAACTGGGGAATGAATCAGCAAATGGAAGACCTTTCTCTCTCTCTCTGCATCTTCTTCTCTCTGTGTGTAATTCTGACTTTCAAATAAATAAATAAATCTTAAAAAAAAAAAGAAGAAGAAGAAGAAGAAGAAGCTACAATGAGTGGTGGTCTGTTACTATGAGAAATGGTTCCCTGGTACAAAGCTGACCTGATTGAACAATGACTTTGGCTTTGACACAATTTTCTATAATCAACTAAGCCTACTGGGCTAAAGATAGTATAATACCTCTTTATATTCAGCTGTTTATATAAAACACACAATCAAAGAAACCAAAATATCATTTAAAATATTTCCATTTGTTTTTGCTCACCTAAAACCCAAACCACCTCATTCCCATTTTCTCACTGCATATGGCCAATTACCCCTTCTATGCATTGCACTTCAGACAAGCTGATGCAATCCCTCTTCATCTAGCTGCCTCACATCACTGATGCAACCCAGGCAGAACTAAAAAGATACCCTAATCCTTATTTCTTCCAAAGACAATCAGGAGGTCTCTTTTGTATCATTAAAAGATCTTTTTAAAACCCCAAATCGGCCGGCGCCGTGGCTCAACAGGCTAATCCTCCGCCTTGCGGCGCCGGCACACCGGGTTCTAGTCCCAGTCGGGGCGCCGGATTCTGTCCCGGTTGCCCCTCTTCCAGGCCAGCTCTCTGCTGTGGCCCGGGAGTGCAGTGGAGGATGGCCCAAGTGCTTGGGCCCTGCACCCCATGGGAGACCAGGGAAAAGCACCTAGCACCTGGCTCCTGCCATCGGATGAGCGCGGTGCGCCGGCCACAGCGCGCCGACCACGGCAGCCATTGGAGGATGAACCAACGGCAAAGGAAGACCTTTCTCTCTGTCTCTCTCTCTCACTGTCCACTCTGCCTGTCAAAAAAAATAAATAAATAATAAAAAATAAAAAAAATAAAAAAAAAACCCAAATCCAACTTACTGTTGAGCTAGGAAGATGAACCACAGGCACTGTTTCCTCCCTAAACCCTGAACCAACTAAAATGACAGAAATAAAGAAACATATGTATGGATATATATAGATATATTTATATTTACATATATATCTATAGATATAGATATAGATATATAAAACCCAAAGGCAAGAATGGGTAGAGAGAAAGAAAGCTGAAAATAGGAAAAGTAATTGAAAGTCTGTATTCAGGGGCTGGTGCTGTGGTAGAGAAGGCTAAGCCTCTATCCACAGCGCTGGCATCCCACCTGGGCATTGGTTCAAGTCCCGGCTGCACTACTTCAATCCAGCTCCCTGCTAATGTGCCTGAGAAAGCAATGGAAGATAGTCCAAGTGCTTGGGCCCCTGCTACCCATGTGTGAGACCCAGAAGAAGCTGCTGGGTCTTGGCTTTGGCCTGGCCCATCCCTAGGCCATTGTGGCCATTTGAGGAGTGAACCAGCTGATGGAAGATATCTCTTACTCTCTCTCTCTCTCTCTCTCTCTCTCTCTATCTCGTTCTTCCTCCCTCCCTCCCTCCCTCCCTCTCTTCTTTCTCTATATCTCTGCCTTTCAAGTAAATAAATGAATCTAAATCTAGAAAGAGACATAAAAATAATTAAAAATAAAAAAGAGGGGCTGGCACTATGGTTTACTTGGTTAATCCTCCGCCTGCAGCACCAGCATCCCATATGGGCGCCGGGTTCTAGTCCAGTTTGCTCCTTTTCCAGTCCAGCTCTCTGCTGTGGCCCAGGAGGACAGTGGAGGATGGCCCAAGTGCTTGGGCCCCTGCAACCACATGGGAGACCAGGAAGAAGCACCTGGCTCCTGGCTTCAGATCGGTGCAGCGCTGGCCGTGGCAGCCATTTGGGGAGTGAATCGACGGAAGGAAGACCTTTCTCTCTGTCTCTCTCTCTCTCTCATTGTCTATAACTCTACCTGTCAAATAAAAATAAATAAATAAATAAAAATAAAAAAGAATGGCTTATGAAAACGAAAGAAAGTCTATATTCAAAAGCATGAGACCCATTCTAGGAACCCTTTCTCATTCCCCAGAGAGGTGTTAACCCTATCCAGCTACACCTTACCAACATCCTACTTACTGGACACTAGAATGCTATTCTTTATACAATAAAGACTTCAGATATCAAGATCAGAAAAGAGGGATGAAGCCAAAGTGTCAGAAACAGGGACTTTAAATTAAAGTCTACATCCCAAACGCTGGAATCATTTAACCTTTTACCTCACATTGTTCCCAAAATGCTGGCTGTCAGACTTATGGCAAAGTGGAGGAGTTTTCTCATACAAAATCTAAACAGCCCCAGAGAAAGAGTCAATAGATGTTGACATACAAGAGCCCCCTCTATCCCATCTCGCAGCTAAAACTGCAACTCTCTTCCCAATTCTCTTTCCTAAAAATAATACCCACCAGAACAGTCCTTGTCTCAAATACAGGAAGTTTCCAAAAAGCCATTTAATACCCTACTCATAAATATAAATAGGCATGTAAGAATCTTGAGGAAAATCTCCAGCATGAAAGATAGAGAAGAAAATAAACACAGAAAACATCAGCCTGAAGGAAACAGGTAATGCAGGATATAAAACAAATAAAACTCTGTAAGTCGTAACTCAAAAGGTATAAGAAATAACACTTTTTAAAGGAAAAGCAGTATTCTAATTGTTTTCTACAAAAGGTAAAGTTACAAAAAACAAAGACCCTTCGGAAATTGCAGAAATGTTAAATTTTAATTTTTAATGATTCGGAAGATTATGTTGAAGCTCTCCTAGAAAGTAGATTAAAAAGAAACATAAAACGAGCTTTAAAAGATAAAGACATGGAGGATTCCTTTAGGATTTTTTTTATTTATCTGAGAGGCAGAAAGAGAGGTAGAAACAAATAGAGAGCTCTCACCCACTTGTTCATTCCCCAAATGCCCACAACAACTGGGACTGGGTAAGACCAAAGCTGGGAGCTCAATACAGATCTCCCACTTGGATGAAAGGAACCCAACTACTTAAGCAATCAACACTGCTTTCCAATGTACACGTTAGGAGGAAGTTACAAGAGAATCAAAGCTGGTATCAAACCTGCACACTCTGATATGGGACACTGGTGTCTTAACTGATACCTTAACCACTAAGCTAAATGCCAGTCTACTCCTGGCTCTGAGGCTAGGAGCCAGAAACCCAACCAGGTATCCCACCTCAGTGGCAGGGACTCAAGTACCTGAATCATCACCAGTTGCCTAACAGGGTGTGCATTAGCAGGAAGCTGGAATTGGGAGTAGAGCTGCAGTTTGAATCCAGGCACTCCCATATGGGATCCAAGTGTCCCAAGCAGCATCTTAACCATTGCACCAAATGCCCACACCTAGAAATTCCTATTTAAAAACAGAAAAACACACACAAAATAATTTCTTGTTTTAACCCATTTTGAAGGCAACACTATACTGAATTACAGAGCATGCAAAATTTCTCGAGGGCCAGAATTGTGGCATAGTAGGTTAAGCCACTGCCTGCAGCACCAGAATCCCATATGGGCATTTGTTCAAGTCCTGACTGCTCCACTGCCCATCCAGCTCCCTGCTAACGCACCTGGGAAAGCAGTGGAAAATGATCCAAGTCCTTGGGTTCTGCCACCCACATGGGAGACCTGGAAAAAGCTCCTGGCTCCTGGCTTCAGCCCAGCCTAGCTCCAGCCATTGCGGCCATTTTAGGAGGGAACCAGTGGATAGAAGGCCTCTCTCTCTCTTTCTCTCTTTCTCTCTCTCTCTCTCTCTCTCTCTCTCTCTCTCTCTCTGTAACATTGCCTTTGAAATAAATAAAATAAATCTCTTTTAAAACTGTCTCTTCAAGTATGAAAGAATCTTGTATTTCCCAATCAGGAAACACTAACAACTTATTGCTTTCTCCAATTACTTAAGTACTATATTTACCTTGCACATATATTTCTGGCTTCTCAAATAGATATGAGAGGACAGAATTTATAACTCATTCTTCATTGTAATTCCAAAAGTCCTCAATATACAATTAAGTGCTCAATAAATAACTATGTAACCTTCATAATAATAATTAATGGTAATTAAAACAAATGAATTCATATGAGTTCCTACTTTAGGTATGAAGATTCTTAACAGTGCTATGAAAGAAGTTATCAAAGAATTTTACAGCGAAATCCCAAAAGGAGTAAATGAATCAACTAGAGTGACAGTATTTTGAAGAATTTAAAGACAAAAGCAGGCCTCCCTAAATATTATGTGATATAAAGGTTCATTACTTATTTAATAAGACTATACTTTGAGCAAATGCTAAGCAAGGACTATGAAATCTTTGTGATTTTTTATTACAGTCTTAAGACAATCTAGAACAAATGGCATGAGAAATAGAAGCATGTATTCCTAGAATAAACAAAAGAAGAAAAACAGATTAAAAGAGAAAAAAGGAGGGTAAAGAGTAATAGGACGGCCGGTGCCGCGGCTCGACAGGCTAATCCTCCACCTGCGGCACCGGCACACCAGGTTCTAGTCCTGGTCAGGGCGCCAGATTCTGTCCCGGTTGCCCTTCTTCCAGGCCAGCTCTCTGCTGTGGCCCAGGAGTACAGTGGAGGATGGCCCAAGTCTTTAGGCCCTGCACCCCATGGGATAAGCACCTGGCTCCTGCCTTCAGACCAGCACAGTGCGCTGGCCGCAGCGCACTGGCCACTGCGGCCATTGAAGGGTGAACCAACGGAAAAGGAAGACCTTTCTCTCTGTCTCTCTCTCTCACTGTCCACTCTGCCTGTAAAAAAAAAAAAAAAAGAGTAATAGGACAAGATGAATGGAAGGAGAACAGGAGAGAAGAAAGAGAAGGTAAAGATAGGAAAGGAAGGAAATCCAAATGAAAGAGAATATTCAAAACTATTCTCTTAGTTATACTAAATAAAAGTGATCATTAGTACCTCACAGAAACGGTTACTATAACTCACTATTTATTTATTTAATACACACATATTGTGACCCTGTGTCAGGTCCTATGCTAAGAATTAATGATTCAGTAGTGAACTATATACAGTGATAACTCTCACTGTAAAAATTATAATTTGTATATAGATATATGTGTGCCCAACAAAAAATGTATTTTTCTCTTGCTATTGTTTTTATAATTCAGAACATATCCTCTTGTGCTTGCACTAAAATTCACAATAAAGTAACCTTTAGGCTCTAACTAGGCTGATGTTACTTGTCCATAATCAGGATAGAAGAGGATGCCAAAAGTTTATGCAGAGGCATAGTTTCTGAGACTTTGTTTTTCTTGATATCCTACATATTACAGTGGCTGGTTGTATGTATTGTCGCTGTTAATGCTAACAGGGACATTTGTAAACTAGGGATTAAAAATTACCAGTGCTACATGAGCTCAAGGCTATACTCCTAACCATACACAAATAACCCCAATCAATTTTGCCAAGATTTCCACTAACAGAGTCTGGGGGCTCAAGACCTTGGTTTCAAGGAGTCTCTTGTACCAAAATATATTTTAAGATCTGTGGTCTTTGGACATTCTTATTTTCCTCTGAAGCCCACTAAGCCGTTTGGATAAATTGAAGCAGGATTTCAACAAAGACTAAGCTCACATTTTACATGTAGAATTGGAACCAGACAGAAAAGACCTGAAATTCAGCCATAAGCAAGTGTTCAGGCAAGTTATTTTATGCACTTCTCCTACACACAGGCTAGAAACTATAACTCTGAAATTGATCCCAGTGGGACCTTGAGGCAAAACATTTTCCAGGATGAATACACTGCGCTAATTGCTTTCCTCTATCCATTTGTTACCAATCCTTTCCTGGTTTTCCCCTTTTGTCTTTGCCTTTGTCCCTTGGTAATCTCTCATGAGAGGAAAATTGTCTCCTTTTTTCTTTATAGAATCTAAAGAAAATACTCAAAAGAAAGGAGTTGTCTAAAGTAAGAACTAAGATAGTAAAGGACACATTCAAGAAAAGAATCCTTTAAAAAAAAACATTTTGCATTTGGGTGTGTTTTCATTTCTCAGCTTGCACAGCTAAATCCTTAGAGGGGACTAGAGAAACAAGCACCCCAATTCTTTTACATAAGACCAGAAAGGTCATTCATCACCTCACCCCTTCCTCTCCCTTGCTTACACTACCCTAATGAAGACATGAATTCCCTCTCTCCTCTTTGTTCTTTTCATTGTGTTTGGTAAACCTCAGGTACACATTTTGATATTCTGGAGTCTTCATGGACAATCACACTTGGTATGTGAGGGGCATGTTAAGAAACCTTTTACAGCTTATACAACAGAGCTCTAAAAAGGCCAGGGTCAGCACAGCAGTGTCTATTTCACCTAAAGCCAAGTTTTTAAGCCAAGAAAAAAAGAGAAATAGCACTTTGAGTTTGATTTTCCACAACTGATAATTCAAAGAAAAATAAAAATGGCAGAGACTAAATGTGCTATTACTGACTCCTCAGTATAGAACAAAGGGATCTTTGAATGTACAAAAGGCAAAATCTGAAAATTACTGTGCTTAGAAATTATTTGCCAGTTTCTGTGTCCTGGCTTCAATTTGAAAAATCTTAAGAAAATTTTCCCTTTTCCACAAAAATACCAACTTTTTCATACCAAAAAATGTTGCTTTCTAAACATCTTGATGATGATGATTTTACTTTCAAAAACTTTTACCAAAAAAAAAGAAGAAAAAGAAAACAGTACTTTATTATTACCAATGAAATCTAATTCTATATTTTACTGTATAATTTTGCTATTCTCACCTTTTAAACAGCAGTTTAAGGGCTTAAAACCCTTCTGTTACCTTCCATTCAATTTTTTGCCTTGAGGAAATCTGGTTACTGGCTACCTTTGGGCAAGTTATCAACCCAAGAGGCACCCACCTGTAAAAGTTTCCATGAAGTCCCTCAAAGTCAACTTCAGAAACAGGTAGCTAAATATGGAGTGAGACAATGTATGTGATTTGAGTGGGAAAGAGTGCATAAAAGGGTGAGCAGAGGAAAGACAGGTTCAGAGTACTGGAGGGGGCTTATTCAAAGGTAGATAAAGAATGGAGGAGATAATGTAGGTAGAGTTCTAGGTGGTAATTGACAGAACCACCACTGTCACTTGTACATGTAGCTTCAATTCCCTTTTCAATAAAGCATATTGCATCTACAAAGGAAAGTGAAGTCAGGAAAAGACAGAAAACCCACCACATGTCAAAGATTGTCACATTTTTAGTTCACTTCTTTAACTTCCACCCCTCCATCCACTTTAAAGGACAATCTCTCTATATTTGCCAAGAGCCAAATCATTTTTGCTAAATTGGCCCCAAAGGAAATTCTTAGGAGGGTTAACGATCACAGTGGCTATTAGACTTAGAGCACAGTCTCCATAGTGTTGCAACCCTGGGTCAAGCGTGGGACACAGCAATTCATGCTCCTCCCCCTCTGACTAGGGGTCTACAACAGTCACCAGCACTAGAGAGGCAACAGGACTGCCAGTAGATTTAGGTCACCATGCTGCCCTTGAGGCTCAGCTCTGCAAACCACTATTTTTTTTTATAAAGCTTTTATTTAAAGAATATAAATTTCCAAAGTACAGATTATGGATTACAATGGCTTCCCCCCCCCATAACTTCCCTCCCACCCGCTACCCTCCCCTTTCCCGCTCCCTCTCCCCTTCCATTCACATCAAGATTCATTTTCAATTCTCTTTATACACAGAAGATCAGTTTAGTACATATTAAGTAAAGATTTCAACAGTTTACCCTCACATAGCAACACAAAGTGAAAAATACTGTTGGAGTACTAGTTATAGTATTAATTCAAAATGTACAGCACATTAAGGACAGAGATCCTACATGATATTTTTCTAAAAATTGATTAATTATCTATGTGATTTCCAATTTAACACCAAGATTTTTTAATCATTTTTGATTATCTTTATATACAGAAGATCAATTCAGTATATACTATGTAAAGATTTCATCAGTTTGCATCCACACAGAAACACAAAGTGTAAAAATACTGTTTCAGCACTAGCTATAGCATTACTTCACATTGGATAACACATTAAGGACAGATCCCTCATGAGATGTAAGTACACAGTGACTCCTGATGTTGATTTAACAATTTGACACTCTTGTTTATGACATCAGTAATCTCCCTAGGGTCTAGTCATGAGTTGCCGAGGCTATGGAAGCCTTTAGGGTTGCAAACCACTATTTTAACACAGACAAGTACTCATCTGCAAAATGGAGCTGTTGACTATGGTTCCACCATTCAACATGCTGTTATGAGGTTTATTAAGTGAATATGCCTAAAATGCTTAGAATAGTGCCTGGTTCATAGCCTATATTAAACATCTTATAAAAATAAATCCTGGACTTGCTAAAATAAATCAATTTCAAAATTTAGATTTTAGGGGCCGGCACTGTGGCATAGCAGGTGGGGCTGCTGCCTACAGTACCGGCATCACATGTGGGCACCGGTTCTAGTCCCAGCTGCTCCACTTCCTATCCAGCTCTCGGCTATGCCCTGGGAAAGCAGTGGAAGATGGCCCAAGCCCTTGGGCCCCTGCACCCACGTGGGAGATCCGGAGGAAGCTCCTGGCTCCTGGCTTGGGAATTGGCGGCGGGTTGAGAAGTGAACCAGAAGATAGAAGACTTTCTCTTTCTCTCTCTCTCTCTCTGACCCTCCTTCTCTGTGTAACTCTTTCAAGTAAAATAAATAAATCTTTTTAAAAATTTTAGAATTTAATGAATATATCACCTCCATTTGTGATTAAAATACAATTAGCTACCTTTGCTACTTTTTGGAATTTTACATTACTGGAATTACAATCCTTGGCCCATTCTTCTACTTTAAACCACAAAAAATAAAACTGGGAATTGTGTTTTTTAAAAGTATTTTTAATTTATTTTTCCCTAAATATTATAGTACCTACCAAATGTCTGAAACTTGAGTGGATTATTGCAAAAATCAACATGTTCTTAAGAATATGCTCTCTTGTTCTCAATGACATAAAGAAACCTATATAATCTAGGTTATTTCCTTTTTTTTGTTTGTTTCATTTGCAGGCTGTGCTTCCATGTGTAAACACAACTAAATAAGAAAAAAAAAGGGGGGGGGGAAGGTTTCAGTGACTGAACTCTATACATCAGTACAAAAAAGAGCTAAATATGCCATTTTCCATCCAAATAACTATCTTGAATCCATTTCTTTGTGACACTTCCAATCTGGAATGGCATTTTAATGGGACAAAATGGAAGCTAGGGTCAGCTTGTGCGGTACTGTACTATACGCTATAGTTATGACTCAGCGTAATTTGATTTAACCAAGTTTAATACTATCATCACAATGCATTGCATCATGAATTGTGGGATTTTTCTCTACAGTAATACTCTTCTGAGACCTAATTTTAAAACAAAATTACCAGTGGAAAGAAGGGGCCATCAAATAGGATGTACTTTTCTCTGAAGGGAGGAGAGAACTTCTACTTTGGATATGGCCTTGTCTAACTACTGACAGAGTTTATGGACTCAAAAGGCTTAGACAGGCTTGGCAACTCATGTCAAGAGCCTTGGGTGGTCACTGACATCAAAAATAAGAGTGTTAATTGTTAAATCAACAACAGGAGTCACTACTCTGCTCTGGACTCCAGCTTCCCATGAATATGCACCTTTGGTCCCTGCCACTCACTTGGGAAACCCAGACTGACTTCCTGGTACCTGGATTCAGCCTGGTCCAGCCCTAGCCATTGTGAACATCTGAGAAGTGAACCAGGGTACAGGACTGCTCATTCATGCTCCTTCTTTCTCTTTCCTCCTCCTCAATAAATAAATAAATGTTTTGAAAAAGCAGCAACAGATGCTAGAATAACCCATATACCACTTTGCTTTCATGGTTAATAAGAAAACAGAATAAATATGAACTAAATGGACAGAAAAAGCCATTTTCAATTACAAAGATGGTAAAGATGATGCCTTCAAATATATTGGCCCACTCAAAACTCAAATAATGGTTTGTATATAAAAACTAAGTTGAAAACTTTTGAGAAGCACTTGACCAAAGTCTCATGGATCATCCTCAATTTGCCTAAGAGGTACCCAAGAGGATTTTATGATCATCTGATCTTTCCCTTTGGAGAAATCAACTCAAACAAAATTGAGTTACTCTCTCTGTTCCCTGCTCTGTTCCCCTTCCCTCCTACACACATCATAAAGATACTAGAAAACAAGTGAGAATAATATCCAAATAACAGGTCTAAGCATTGAATCCAGTTCAAAGGAAGATCGTATAAAGTTTATAAAAATAATATCAAAATATTGTCTAATTCAAAATATAGATTACTTATATGCAAAAATGTGTAAATTGTGATAAAGAAACCAAAGTCATATATTATTCTATCACCTAAAAAGTTACTACTAACATATTAGTATATATTCCATCATATATATAAACATAAATATACATATATAGCTTCTTCAAAATTGGGAACCAACTAAATAGTTTTTCAAACTTTTGTTCAAATTTTAACAGTATACCATAAACATTTTCTCATGTCATTAAATATTCTAATTACTTTAATAACTACATTATAGTTAGTGAATGTCCTCTATTTGGGATTACAGCTAGTTTAATTTTTATTATAAATATTGCTTTGATAAATATTCAAGGATAAACCTTAAATTGCTTTCTTGGGAAATATTCCTAGAAGGGAATTATGTTAAATTATATGTATTTTTAAGTGTTTTGATACATATTGCCAGACTGCTTTATAGAAGGCTTTTTGAATTTTTTTTACTCTTATTTTTTAAAAGAGAGATATCTCTCACCTACTGGTTTACTCACCAAATGCTCACAACAGCCAGAACTGGAGCCAGGAACAACCCAAGTCTCCCAAGTGGGTGACAGAAACCTAAGTACTTGAGTCACCACTTGCTGCCCCCAGGGTGACCATTACTAGGAAGCAGAAATCAGAAGCAGAGTCAAAACTTGAACCTAGGAGACTGTGCTGTGGCTTAGTGAGTAAAACCACCATCTGCAGTGCTGGCATCCCATATGAGCGCCAATGCAAGTCCTGGATGTTCCACTTCCAATTCATCTCTCTGCTATGGCCTGAGAAAGCAGTGGAAGATGGCTCAGGTCCTCCTTCCTGCACGCAGGAAGCTCCTAGCTCTGGGTCAGCACAGCTCCAGCCGATGAAGCCATCTGGGAGTGAACCAGCGTATGGAAGACCTTTCTATGCCTCTGCCTCTGTCTCTGCCTCTCTGTAACTCTGCCTTTCAAATAAATAAATAAATCTTTTAAACTAATTTTTTTTCAAAAAAAAAGATTTGAGCCTAGGCACTCTGATATGTGATGCAGACATCCCAGATAGCATCTTAATGACTGTACCAGACACTCACCCCAAAAGGTTTTTTATCTCCCATGTTTTATTTAATTGATTGCCCTGCTTGTAGATCAGTGAAAACCATACTTGATAGAATATTCCAATGATTCATTCAAGAGGACATCACAGTGCTGGTCTCCAGTACACCAAGGAGACATTGATTAGAGTTGCATTCTCACTTCCTACAGCCCAGAGACCACCAGAGCAAACATCTGTGTAAATATTGCTAACATCAGTACCTTCCTCCAATTTAATTCACATATTCCCTATGTGATTGGGTGGCATTTAGGGGTGGGTGAAGGGATAAGGATTTCATATTTCATGGAATTTTATACTAATAAATCTTAATACATAACTTATACTTACAGAAAGTCCTAAATGAGTTCCTTTCAAAAATAACTATTTTACACACAGTATTTAAAATTCTTCTCAGTTGTGATTAATTTAAATAGTGAGGCCACTTATTACTGGAGTTAAGGGCAAAGTTCAGAACTGGCTTCACTGTGTTTGAATCGCTTTTCCATTACTTCCTGGTTCTGTAGTCCTGAACAAATTATTTAACATCTGTGCCTCAATTTCTTCACATGTGAAATGTGAGTATGGTAGGGGTGAATTTCTCCAGTAGTTGTTTAAAGAAACACTAAGTAAAAAATCTGTGTGAAATGCTTAACACCATGCCTATCATACAATAAGCATTCAACATCAGTTGTTATTTGTTATTGTTAAGCAAAAATTGCTTTTGGCTCTTTGAAACGTGTTGCCCTTCATCCGCCTAATAACAGAATGTATCTGCGCAGCCTCTGCAGATATAAGGTCTCTTTCAGCTCTGTGATGGTAAAAGAACTTTCCTAACCCTCAGAAGACACTGAGGTTGCAGAGTATGGATTAGCAGTCATATAAAATCCTCTAGGGCTGGGGAGGTGGAGGGGGATGGGGGAGAAATGCCACCTGTGTTTATAATGAACCAACACTGACATCTAGTGATAAGAAACATGAATTACATATTTTGGCAAATAATATAGTCTTGGCACAGGTTTCCCTATTACTTTAAATGAATTAAATCCTAGAAAGATCTGTGTATTTACTATTTAAATTGGTTATATCTCATCCTTTGTTTGCTTGAATAACTAAATCCTCATTGCTCATCACATCAACCACGCTTAATTTGTTTAACTTAAAATTCTGAAAAAGTGAGAAATACATTTAAGAAAAATATTACAGTATGTTCCCTCCACCTTCAAGGTATGTACAAATCTCTAACAGTAATTCAAATTAATCTGAAAATGATATAGAAGACATAAAACACATAAATGAGCCCTGAATATTATATAAGAATTTATAAATTCCCTTTTACACAATTTTAAAATAAAGATTAGAGTATTAAAATCATAATGTTAAACAAAATATAATCAATCAATGATTTTTATACTTCATGTATATTTTTCTGTAATAAAGAATTGGAAAATATTTCAGAAAAAATTCACACATTCAAGCATAAAATAAGTTTTAAGAGAATTTTTACATGAAATTTGGATAAATAGTCTTCAAAAAATCATAATTATCATTTACTGAAGTTGTGCTAGTACTATTTTGCCTTGGCTTATGGTCACTTAGTTAAATCTTTGCAAGAAAGCCTGAAGACTTAAATCATCAGCAGGACCTCAGAAGTCTAACAAAAGCATCCAGATCATAAGAATAAAACTGAGATAAACCCCCTGAACCTGCTGAACCCTCTGTTTAGCGTCCTCATTGTCAATACCCTCTAGAAATGTAGAACATGTGTAAGATATCACATTCTGCTGGCTATTCTATTTAATAATTGTTCCTTTATTAAATACAAAGTTTCTCTAGAGTACTGTCAATCCACATAATGACAATGGTAGATCACACAGACAAAATCTCTGTTCTTGCTGAGGTTATGAGATACTGGAGAAGACAATAAAAGTTATAAAACTGGATACAAACTTAATAACGTGTTGTGGACTGAAATGGATCCTCACCAATGTGTTTAAATTTGGATATAAGAGTCTTTAAAGAAGTAATTGGGGAGGGGGAGGTCTGGCACTGTGGTATAGTAACTAAAGCCACTGCCTGCAATGCCAGCATCCCATATGGGCTCCAATTCAAGTTCTGGCTGCTCCACTTCTGATCCAGCTTTCTGCTGTGACCTGGGAAAGCAGTAGAAAACAACCCAAGTCCTTGGGTTCCTGCACCCACGTGGGAGATCCAGATGAAGCTCCTGGCTGCTGCCTTCAGATCAGCACAGCTCTGGCTGTTGCAGCCAACTGGGGAGTACACCATCAGACAGAATCTCTCTCTCTCTTTCTCTCTTTCTCTCTCTCCCTATGTAACTTTGACTTTTAAATAAATATATCTTTTTAAAAAAAAAGGGAATTAGGGGCTGGTGCTGAGGAATGGTAGGTTAAGCCTCCACCTGTGGCGCCAGCATCACATATTGGCACTAGTTCATGTCTCAGCTGCTCATCTTCCAATCCAGCTCACTGCTTATGGCCTGGGAAAGCAGTGGAAGATGGCCCAAGTGCTTCCACCCATGTAGAAGACCTGGAAGAAACTCCTGGCTGTCTTTAGATCAGATTAGCTCTGCCCATTGCAGCCTTTTGAGGAGTGAACCAGCAGATAGAAGACCTTTCTCTCTGTTTCTCCCTTGCTCTGTCTATAACTCTGCCTCTCAAATAAATAAATCTTTTTAAAATAAAAAAGTAATTAAATTAAAAGGAGGCCATAATCAGAGCAAAAATAAACAAATACAATTACATCAAACAACCTTCCACACCACAAAGCAAACACTTAACAAAGTGAAGAGGCAACCAATAGAATAGGAGAAAATATTTGCAAACTATGCAACTGATAAAGGCTTAATATCCAGTGTAAGGAAGGGGAGCAGAACAGAGAAGAGACAGGACATGAACTCGCAGCCAGAATGAAGTTATTCAAGAAAAATAAATTTACAGAGGCAGGTGGCCAATTGTCAGCATGCATACAATCCAAACACAAGGCAGAGGTACAGTCCTCAACAGGCTGGGCTTAATATATCTTAGAGTGAGCTAGGGGTCCGGGGGATAGGGTATATTATATGGAGGTAAGTTTCGCCATATAGGTTTTTCAACTTTTGTGAGGGCTTTAAAACAACACAGTGAAGAAATGGGCATAGCACCTCATTACAGGGCACCTGATTATTTAAAAGATATGTTAAGGAACTTAAAGGGAGACTTAGACTCCAATACAATAGTATTGGGGGACTGCAAAACTCCACCTTCAGCAATAGAAAGATCAACCAAACAGAAGATCACCAAGGAAACAGCAGATTTAATCGACATTATAGACCAAATGGATCTAATAGATACATACAGAAATTTTCATCCTGCACTGAAAGAATACACATTCTTCTCAGCAGCACATAGAACCTACTCTAGGACTAACCACATACTAGGCCATAAAGCAAGTCTCAGCAAATTCAAAAGAATTAGAATCATACCATGCAGCTTCTCAGACCACAATGGATTGAAGTTGGAAATCAGCAACTCAGGAATCCCTAAAACATATGCAAACACATGGAGACTGAACAATATGCTCCTGAATGAACAGTGGGTCACAGAAGAAATGAAAAGAAAAATCAAAAACTTTCTGGAAGTAAATGAGGATAACAACACAACATATCAAAACTTATGGGATACAGCAAAAGCAATGTTAAGAGGAAAGTTTATAGCAATAGTTGCCTACATCAAGAAATTGGAAAGGCATCAACCAAAAGAGCTATCAATGCATCTCAAGGCTCTAGAAAAACTGCAGCAAACCAGACTCAAAACTAGAAGAAGAGAAATAATTAGAGAAGAAATCAACAGAATTGAATCCAAAAAAAATTACAAAAGATCAGCCAAGCGAGGAGCTGGTTTTTTGAAAAAATAAACAAAATTGGCCAGCGCTGTGGCTCACTAGGCTAATCCTCCGCCCGTGGCATGAACACCCAGGTTCTAGACCCGGTCGGGGTGCCTGATTCTGTTCCAGTTGCTCATCTTCCAGTCCAGCTCTCTGCTGTGGCCCGGGAAGGCAGCGGAGGATGCCCCAAGTGCTTGGGCCCTGCACCCACATGGGAGACCAGGAAGAAGCACCTGGCTCCTGCCTTCAGATGAGCACAGCACACCAGCCGTAGCAGACATTTGGGGGGTGAACCAACGGAAGGAAGACCTTTTCTCTCTATCTCTCACTCTCACTGTCTAACTCTGCCTGTCAAAAAATAAATAAATAAATAAATAAATAAATAAAATTGACACACCACTGACCCAACTAACTAAAAAAAGAAAAGACCCAAATCAATAAAATCAGAGATGAAAAAGGGAATGCAAAAATAGACATCAGAGAAATAAAAAGAGTCATCAGAAATTACTACAAAGAGTTGTATGCCAGCAAACAGGGAAATCTATCAGAAATGGATACATTCCTGGACACATACAACCTACCTATATTGAACCAGGAAGACATAGAAAACCTAAACAAACTTATAACCGAGTCCGAAATTGAAACAGTAATAAAGGCCCTCCCAAAAAAAAAAGAAAAACCCAGGACGGGATGGATTCACTGCTGAATTCTACCAGACATTTAAAGAAGAACTAACTCCAATTCTTCTCAAAATATTCAGAACAATCGAAAAAGAGGAAAGCCTCCCAAATTCTTTCTATGAAGCCAGCATCACCTTAATTCCTAAGCCAGAAAAAGATGTAGCAGAGAGAGAGAATTACAGACCAGTTTCCCTAATGAACATAGACACAAAAATCCTCAATAAAATTCTGGCCAATAGAATGCAACAACACATCAGAAAGATCATCCACCCAGACAAAGTGGGATTTATCCCAGGTATGCAGGGATGGTTCAGTGTTTGCAAATCAATCAATATGATATACCACATTAACAAATTGCAGGTGAAAAACCATATCATTATCTCAAAAGATGCAGAGAAAGCATTCGATAAAATACAACACCCTTTCATAATGAAAAATCTAAGCAAATTGAGTATAAAAGGAACATTCCTCAATACAATCAAAGCAATTTATGAAAAACCCATGGCCAGCATCCTATTGAATGGGAAAAAGTTGGAAGCATTTCCACTGAGATCTGGTACCAGACAGAGATGCCTACTCTCACCACTGCTATTCAATATAGTTCTGGAAGTTTTAGCCAGAGCCATTAGGCAAGAAAAAGAAATAAAAGGCATACAAATTGGGAAGGAAGAACTCAAACTATCCCTCTTTGCAGATGATATTATTCTTTATTTAGGGGATCCAAAGAACTCTACTAAGAGACTATTTGAACTCATAAAAGAGTTTGGCAAAGTAGCAGGATATAAAATCAATGCACAAAAATCCACAGCCTTTGTATACACAGGAAATGCCATGGCTGAGAAAGAACTTCTAAGATCAATCCCATTCACAATAGCAACAAAAACAATCAAATACCTTGGAACAAACTTAACAAAGGACATTAAAGATCTCTACGATGAGAATTACAAAACCTAAAGAAAGAAATAGAAGAGGATACCAAAAAATGGAGAAATCTTCCATGCTCGTGGATTGGAAGAATCAACATCATCAAAATGTCCATTCTCCCAAAAGCAATTTACAGATTCAATGCAATACCAATGAAAATACCAAAGACATTCTTCTCAGATCTGGAAAAAATGATGCTGAAATTCATATGGAGACACAGGAGACCTCGAATAGCTAAAGCAATCTTGTACAACAAAATCAAAGCCTGAGGCATCACAATACCAGATTTCAGGACATATTACAGGGCAGTTGTAATCAAAACAGCATGGTACTGGAACAGAAACAGATGGATAGACCAATGGAACAGAATAGAAACACCAGAAATCAATCCAAACACCTTTAGCCAACTTATATTTGATCAAGGATCCAAAACCAATCCCTGGAGTAAGGACAGTCTATTCAATAAATGGTGCTGGGAAAATTGGATTTCCACGTGCAGAATCAAGAAGCAAGACCCCTGCCTTTCACCTTACACAAAAATTCACTCAACATGGATTAAAGACTTAAATATACAACCTGACACCATCAAATTATTAGAGAGCATTGGAGAAACCCTGCAAGATATAGGCACAAGCAAAGACTTCCTAGAAAAGACCCTGGAAGCACAGGCAGTCAAAGCCAAAATTAACTACTGGGATTGCATCAAATTAAGTTTCTGTACTTCTAAAGAAACAGTCAGGAGAGTAAAGAGGCAACCAACAGAATGGGAAAAAAATATTTTCAAACTATGCAACAGATAAAGGGTTGATAACCAGAATCTACAAAGAGATAAAAAAAAAAAAAACTCCACAACAACAAAACAAACAACCCACTTAAGAGATGGGCCAAGGACCTCAATAGACATTTTTCAAAAGAGGAAATCCAAATGGCCAACAGACACATGAAAAAATGTTCAAGATCCCTAGCAATCAGGGAAATGCAAATCAAAACCACAATGAGGTTTCACCTCACCCCGGTTAGAATGGCTCACATACAGAAATCTACCAACAATAGATGCTGGTGAGGATGTGGGGAAAAGGGGACACTAATCCACTGTTGGTGGGAATGCAAACTGGTTAAGCCACTATAGAATTCAGTCTGGAGATTCCTCAGAAACCTGAATATAACCCTACCATACAACCCAGCCATCTCACTCCTTGGAATTTACCCAAAGGAAATTAAATTGGCAAACAAAAAAGCTGTCTGCACATTAATGTTTATTGCAGCTCAATTCACAATAACTAGGACCTGGAACCAACCCAAATGCCCATCAACAGTAGACTGGATTAGGAAATTATGGGACATGTACTCTATAGAATACTATACAGCAGTCAGAAACAACGAAATCCGGTCATTTGCAACAAGATGGAGGAATCTGGAAAACATCATGCTGAATGAATTAAGCCAGTCCCAAAGGGATAAATATCATATGTTCTCCCTGATCAGCGACAACTAACTGAGCACCAAAGGGGAAACCTGTTGAAGTGAAATGGACACTATGAGAAACAGTGACTTGATCAGCTCTTATGCTGACTGTTGTTGTACAATGTAATACTTTATCCATTGTAGTATTTTTTCTGTTTTGTTCTGGTACTATTGGTTGAACTCTGTAATTAACACACAATTATTCCTAAGTGTTTAAATTTTAACTGAAAAGTGATCCCTGTTAAATATAACAGTGGGAATAAGAGAGGGAGGAGATGTACAATTTGGGACATGCTCAATCAGACTTGCCCCAAATGGTGGACGTAGAATTGTACCAGGGGATCCCAATACAGTCCCATCAAGGTGGCATGTACCTATGCCATCTCACTAGTCCAAGTGATCAATTTCAGTTCACAATTGATCACACTGATAGGTCTAAGAGTCAAAGGGGTCACAAAAAACAAGACCAGTTTCTGCCAATACTAACTGATAGAATCAAAAAGGGAGAGAATGATCCAGCATGGGAAGCAGGATACACAGTAGACTCATAGAATGGCAGATGTCCTAAATAGCACTCTGGCCTCAGAATCAGCCCTTAAGGCATTCGGATATGGCTGAAGAGCACATGAGAATATTTTAGACATGGAAAGCCAAGACATTCTGGGAAAAAAAAAAAGACCTAAATGAAGGATCTCTGAGAGTGAGATCCCAGTGGAAAGAACGAGGCCATCAAAGAAAGAGGTACCTTTCTCTAAAGGGAGGAGAGAACTTCCACTTTGACTATGACCCTGTCGGAATAAGATCGAAGTCGGTGAACCCTAAAGGCTTCCATAGCCTCGGCAACTCATGACTAGAGCCTAGGGAGATTACTGACACCATAAACAAGAGTGTCAAATTGTTAAGTCAACAACAGGAGTCACTGTGTACTTACTTCTCATGTAGGATCTGTCCTTAATGTGTTGTCCAATGTGAAGTAATGCTATAACTAGTACTGAAACAGTATTTTACACTTTGTGTTTCTGTGTGGGTGCAAATTGATGAAATCTTTACTTAGTATATACTAAATCGATCTTCTGTATACAAAGACGATTGAAAATGAATCTTGATGTGAATGGAATGGGAGAGGGAGCGGGAGATGGGAGGGGTGTGTGTGGGAGGGAACATATGGGGGGGTGGAGCCATTGTAATCCATAAACTGTACTTTGGAAATTTATATTTACTAAATTAAAAAAATAAAAATAAAAAAGAGAGAATGATCCTACATGGGAAGCAGAATACACAGCAGACTCATGGAATGGCAAATGCCCTAAACAGCATTCTGGCCTCAGAATCAGCATTAAGGCATTCAGATCTGGCTAAAAGCCCATGAGAGTATTTCAGCATGTAAAGTCAAGATACAGTGTCCAAAAAATGACCTAAATGAAAGATCTCTGTGAGTGAGATCCCAGCAGAAAAAACAGGCCCTCCAAGAAGGCAGTACCTTTCTCTGAAGGGAGGAGAGAACTTCCACTTAACTATGGTCTTGTCTAAATAAGATCGGAGTTTGTGAACTCAAGAGGCTTCCATGGCCTTGGCAACTTATAACAAGAGCCTCAGGTGATCACTTATGTCATAAATAAGAGTATCAATTATTAAATCAACAACAGTAGTCACTGTGCACCTGCTCCCCATGTAGGACCTCATTCCTTAATGTGTTGTACTATGTGAATTAATGGTAAAACTACTACTCAAACAGTACTCTATACTTTGTGTGTCTTTGTGGGTGCAATCTGTTGAAATCTTTATATAATATATACTGTTGCTCTTTTGTATATGAAGATAATTGAAAATTAATTACGATGAAGAATGGGAATGGAAACAGAGTGGGAGATGGGATGGTTGCAGGTGGGAGGGAAGTTATGTGGGGAAAGCTGCTGCAATTCAAAAGTTTTACTTTGGAAATTTATATTTATTAAATAAAAGTTGAAAAAAAAGAAATGGTCATAGGACTTGAACAGTCATTTTTCAAAAGCAGAAATTCAAATGGTCAACAAACACATGAAAAAATTCTCAGGATCACTAGCCATTAGGGAAATGCCAACAAAACCACAGTGAGGTTTCATCTCATCCCAGTTAGAATGATATCATCCAAAAGTCAAAAAACAGGGCCGGCACCACGGCTCAATAGGCTAATACTCCGCCTGAGGCACCAGCACACCGGGTTCTAGTCCCAGTCGGAGCACCGGATTCTGTCCCGGTTGCCCCTCTTCCAGGCCAGCTCTCTGCTGTGGCCAGGGAGTGCAGTGGAGGATGGCCCAGGTGCTTGGGCCCTGCACCCCATGGGAGATCAAGATAAGCACCTGGCTCCTGCCTTCGGATCAGCGCAGTGTGTCGGCTGCAGTGCGCCGGCTGTGGCGGCCATTGGAGGGTGAACCAACAGCAAAGGAAGATCTTTCTCTCTCTCTCTCTCTCACTGTCCACTCTGCCTGTCAAAAAAAAGTCAAAAAATAATAAATGCTGGTGAAGATGTGGGGGAAAAGGTACCCCAACACACTGTTGGTGGGAATGTAAAATGGTGCAACCAGTGTGGAAGACAGTATGGAAATTATTCAGAAATCTGAAAAGAGATCTACTGTATGACCCAGACATCCCACTTCTGGGCATTTACACAAATGAAATTAAACCAGCAGAGTTATCTGTACCCCTTGTTTATTGCAACTCAATTCACAATAGCTAAGATTTGGAATCAACCCAGATGCCCATCAACCAATGACTAGATAAAGAAAATGTGCCATACACACACATACACACACACACACACACACACACACACACAATGGAATATTACTCAATCATAAAAGAATGAAATCCTAACTTTTGCAAGAAAATGGATGCAACTGGAAACCATTATACTTTTTGAAATAAGAGCCCAAAAAAGACAAATACTGTATGTTTTCCTTGATCTTTGGTAACAAATAGAGTACCAAAAACATGTGATGTATAATTATTTGTATTGCAATCTCCATAAAAATATTACTGTGTATAAACTGTTGAGAGGAAATGGCTTAAAGACTAAATGAGGTTAATTATTATTTTGTAAACACATAGGAACTATTCAGATGTTACATTGTCATTGGTTGTATTTCATCAAAAGAAATTTTGAATGATTGACAAAAAAATTGTATATGGGTGAAATAGTCATTTTTCCACTAAATTATATTATTATGTATCCATTGTCCATATAGACCACTTCAAGAGACATTTAAGAATATGACTATTAGCTTATGTAAGTGGAATTATGAAATATTTGTCTTTCTGTGACAGCTTAATTCATTTAGCCTAATTTCCTCCTTGTTCATCGATGTTGTCACAAACAAAAGACAGAATTTGCCCTTTTTTTAGAGACAAATAATATTCCATGTATGTATATGTCACATTTCTTTGTCCATTAATTTGCTAAGGATTACCAGTGATTTCCATATTCTGGCTAGTATGAATAATGCTGCAGTAAACATGGAATCACAGACATTTTTTGATATTTTTGATTTTGAAATTATTGCATTCTGGAATATGTCAATCTTGCACATATTCCAGGTATAAAAATGGTTGTAAGGTACTGGAAGTGAAGGTAGCAGGAAGTTGCTTTTCAATGAGTATAAAATTTCATTCAAGCTGCATGAATGAGTTCTAGAGATTCACAGTGCAACCTCGTGTCTATTGTCAAGAATGCATTATTATATACTTCAGGAGGGTAAATCTCATGTTAAGTTTTCCTTGTTTGTTTTCGCCAATTGTGTCATATGGTACTTTTGCTGCAAAAGGAGACTGTGAAGGAACTTGGATGGCAATGTGGAAAGGTACCATCATAGCTGTTTCAAACTGATTTGTTCATCTCCTGGATCTGAGGGAAGAAGCTGTCCCACTTCTCCATCCACCTGCACACAAAATCGTTGTTTCAGCTACTAAGAGTGGGAGTGAGGGTGGATAATGATGTCTATGAGAACAGAACAGTATCTGCAACAGAACGCTCTGCTCTTCCTCACTTCCTCCTTGGTTCCAGGAGGGAAGAAGGCACTTCCCTTTAGAGTGGAGCTCTTATTGGAAGTGCAGTCTAGAGGAGTACAACCATGGAGGTCTTGGAGAAAAATTTACCTGCTGTGGAGAAAATAGAACCAAATGTTCTGAATACACTGATAATTAACAAATGGCATCCTCTGATGTGGAAGAGGTGCTGGTGGAATTGGCATCTGAGTTACATCACTATTTTAAGACTTATTTAAAGATATTGTAATGCCCTGGTGGTTTTATTTTTCCTATCTGGCCCTAACACAAGAAGTAAGACAGTTAGCTCCAGGGAAGATTTCTCCACAACAGGAAAAAGATTTGGCCCTTTTTTCTTTTTTCCTGTCTTGAAAGCAGATGCAAAGCCTGAAGCTGAGGAAGATGTCTTGAGACCATGAGGCAATAAGCACAAGCACAAAAAGCCAACATGCTGAGAACCATTAGGCAGAAAAAGCCAAAGAACCAGAGCTCTTACGTTTAGTAAGCCCCTACTCCAGCCCAGTAGAGGCCTCACTTACCCTTCTTTGTGTAGAAAATAAACATTTAAGTTACACTTGGTCATGTTTTTTGCTACTATCAAAATCATAACTAATATATGGCTCTTTCCTTGACATGTTTTCCCTCTGGCCTCAAGAAAACTACTATCTTAGATAAAATGTAATTATAAAGTTCTTTACTGAAGGGAAATTTAGAAGTGAAACATAATAAGGAATGGACAAAGCAAACATTCTGGCTAACTTGGACTTTTCCATGTACCATTTACATGAAACATCTCCAGACTTCAACCTTCCTCCTTCACAATGAAGATGCCCACTTCTAAGTTCCCTCAGGTTCTGATCTGACATGCTGCCCTCAGAATCTCATTGCTGCTGTAGGGGAAACTTTTAAACTAAGGAAACTAGATTTCCCAGGCTCCTCTGCCTCATATGGTTTTGTGGTAAACCGGCTAGAAGAATTTGCATGAGATACAGAAATCAACAAATAACAAATGCTGGCAAAGATGTGGGGGGGAAAGATAACATTAATCCACAGTTGCTGGGAATTTACACTGGTGTAGCAACTGTGGAATACAGTATGGAGATACCTCAGAAATCTGAATATAGACCTACCATATTATGTAGCCATCCCAATCCTGGGAATGTACCCAAACTCAAAGAAATTAGCATATAAAAGAGTAATCTGTACCCTCATGTTTATCACAGCACAATTCACTATAGCTAAGATAAGGAATCAACTCAGATGTCCATCAACTGTTGAATAAATAAAGAAATTATCGTATATATACACTAAGGAGTACTACTCAGCTGTAAAAAAAGAAAAAAGGAATACTGTCTTTTGCAACAAAATGGATGCAACTTGAAATCATTGCACTTACTGAAATAAGCCAGTCCCAAAAAGACAGATACCATATGTTTTCCCTGACCCAAGGTAGCTAATAGAATACCTAAAATATAATGTATTGGAGTGAAATGGACATTTTGAGATTCGATGATTATTTACAGCCCTTGTCTCTTCTGTTGAAGAACAGTGTTCTTTTTCTTCATACTACCTGTTGAACTCTTACTTAGTGTAGGGTTAACTTTAAGAGTGGGAATCGGAGAGGGAGAAGAAATCCTGGCTGGAGCATGGGCAGGAGGGAAGGTAGGGTGGCGTGGGAAGTATCACTATGTTCCTAATCTGTACGTAACTTTACATTTAAAAAAAAAAATTTTCATGAGATTTCAAAAACCAAAGTAAAACAGTGACCATAATACTCTGCAAGTTATACACACACAGAGATGGACAGATGCAGAAGAAACCAATAGGTTCCATTTCATCCTTAATCTCCTGCCAAGTTGGTATTATTGACCCCAGGCCTATCACCTGACATGTGGCTACAGACCGACCAGAGACAAGAACTTGACACAGACAATTCATATGTAGTTCCCCTGTGTGACCCCATTTCGGTGGTTGGACATGCTTGGTTTTGCAGATGGACAATTAGCATAGCCATTATGGAACAGAGTATGGAGGTTTTTCAAAAAGTCATTTCTTTTTGATTCTACAATTTCCCTTCCTGTTCTTCACCAGCTCCTCAGTTATGTAATATCTAATTCCTATAGCAAATGCCTTATCATAATACTCATAGTAACTCCATTCCCTGAAATAATATTACCTGTTCACCTACTGCATTCCACCCTACTCCACCCCACAGGTGAAAAAAATCCTATTCTCAGTTGCTTCCTCAGATCAGGTGGTAAGCAGTGATATTATCTCCACCCTATTACAGTTCATTAACCAGATGAACATGTGTCCCTCAATTCTAGTTTCAGCTTCCCTCCTGTGATAGTGGCAAGCCTGCTGATTGCCTTACTAGGGGACCAATTAAATAAGCACTTTTCTCAGTGACAAACATTAGCTTTCCTTGGAGACAAGTCAGTCTCCATGTAGAAGAAAGAACATTTCCCCCAAGAACAGGGCTTTAACTTGCCATGGAGAAGTAACAGTCAACCGTTTTAGATCAGAAACACTGGGTTTTATTCAACTGGGCTGAGACCAGGCAGCTATACAAGAGAGTAACACAGCTGTATCCTGTTTCCCAGGTAACGGTCCAGTTCAGGGTGTATCCTGAGTTACACTATCTCCCTGATGCAAAGGTTAGGGAAGAGGAGTTATTTGGCAATTCTTCCCTCCATGGAGTATGAAATGATAATTGTGAAAACACTAGAGATGGAGTGATAAATGCAGCTGGAGAACATAGGAGCTTACATTCTAGCCAGGACCTAAGGGAAGGAGAGCCTCTATTGACAAGAGGGAAAAAGTTTTTCAACTGAGTATCCCTCACTATCAAAAAATGTTCCATGTCCAAAGCCACACATTAATAGCCAGAATAAACAGTTGACTTTAATTCCTCAGTTTCAAAATGGCATGCTTTTGTATCTCCTTGCAAGGAAGAGGGAAGAAGAAAAGTTTTCATAGCAGTTCAGTAAAATATTTATTATGTTTTTATTAGCAATATTCCACTCATGAGTTTATAAATACCAGAACCCAATGAATCATAACCCATACTCACTTTTATAAAATAGCACATGCTAGCACAGAAACCTCACCACACTATTTTTCTGAACAAAAGTTGAGAATTATTGCCATTTGTACCTTTCTTCCTCAAATTTTCAAAGCTGCACAAAAATGACCTTGATTTCGTAGGATAAAGAATGTCATCAATGGCCCTCTACTCCACAGTCTTTTCAAAGAAAACAGCAATTTCTTAAAAGTTAAGACTTAAAATCAGGTTTCCTTACATACAGGTAGCACATTCAGATGTAAAATGAATAATAAAGTTCAGCTATAAAATTAACTTTTACCCCATTGAACCTTTCTTAAGCTGCTGAAATATTTCCATAAAAGGTCAAATCCTTGGTAAACTCCAGAGGGCAAGACTGTTCAAATATAGTTCAGGTCAAAGTAGGCAAATAAATATGCTTACCATTTGAGGAGGATGAGACGAGTGGGTTGGAAGTGGATGAAATACAATTTGGAAAAGTCGATTAAATACAGCCAATATGAATCTCAGTCAACCAATTCACATGTGAGACAAAAATTGCTTCCACTTACTATAAATCAGTGTACTTTTTACCCAGTAGAAAAGTCAACTTGAGACATTCTTGGTGCTTCCAGACACATTCCAGAGTTAAGCCATGATTCCAGGGTTTTGCCAAATAATTCAAACAGAAAACCACTCTGGTTATTAGTCTCTTTCCAAACAGATCTTGCCTGTGAGCTGGTTTTCATGACATACTTTAAGTCCAACAGCCCTCGACAGCTTTCTTGCCACAAATGAGACATGGGGGTCTGATGATGTTGAAAAATCAGCATTTGGGATGCTGTATCCCTGCTCATACAAGCCCCTATCTGTATTCTGGCTACCTCTTTGGGGTGCAGCCATGAGCAGTACAATTTACCAGCAGTCCCCACATGTCTTCTCCTTTTATTCTCAGATGGTATCCCCCACACTCGTTCCACCTCCTCCAGGACACTCTGTGTCTCCTCTCAAACCTTCTCAGCCTTCCTTTTTAACAAAGCCCTATGATAGCTGATTAAACACAGAACCTAAATAATTATCTAAAGTAGTCTGCTCCCCCAAGGATCCTCCAAACCCTCAACTTTCACACACTTACTTGGTGTTTTTGATTTTGTGTTTTGGAATTCTCATTGTTCTTTATTTCCCTTTCATTTCAGAGACAGTAATAATTTCCATTAAATCTCCTCAAGAATGGAGAACTTGACTTTTGGTAAAGGCTGCAGACACTGGGTGGAGCTGTGGCTAAATACTCTGTGTAGCTACCACTGTTAAAACACAGAATTTTTAACTTGTTTCTGTGACTCAATTCACTTGTGCATTGGACTAACTTGCTTGCCTGTAAGCAGCCTCAGATATCTGTATTTTAGTTGTATAGCTCTCCCTATACAACTCTCTGTTCATTTCTGCCTATACATCTTCCAACTTATTTACATAAATGTAAACAGTACCCACAATGTCTAGTATGTGATAGGTGCCCCACAAAGAGCTATTGAATAACTGGAACAAGCAATTTAGCCACCAACAAGTAGGTTTTCCTGTCCTTATGAGCAGAGAAGTTTTAATTATCAAACCCTCATCTTCATTTCATATCTGTCTAGTACACTGGATAAAAGAAAGAAAAGCAAAAAGTTGTGTTTCCCTAACTTTTCAAATAGTCTAAATGTTCTTATCTAGCCACATATGTTTTCAAGTAAAATGATTATTATGCTACCCCAGGTCTCCATGAAGCACCCACACTTCCCTGAAGCTGATTGTCCTGGGATGAATGACTTAGTTTTCTCCCCATGCAGTGCAGAAGAAACTAGTGAAACCTGAGAGGATGAGAAGATGAGGGTTTGATAAGTAAAGATGCTGCTTGGGACACTCACATACCATATTAGAATGCCTGGATTGGATTCAAGTCCTGGCTCTGCTTTGGATCCCAGCTTCCTTTCAGTGCACAACTGGGAGGTGGTAGTACTAGGTGATGGCTCAAGTGCTTGGGGGCCTGTCACCCTTATGAGAGACCCGGATTGAGTTCTTGGTCTGGCTCAACCCTGGCTATTGTGAGCATTTGAGGAGTAATCCAGCAGATGGAACTCTGTATATATCTCCCCCTCTCGCCTTCTCTTTCTTCCTCTCTGCCTTCCAAATAAAATTGACAATTCAATGTTTAAAAGAACTTTAAAAACAATAAAAGGCAGTCACTTAAAAGGAGAAAACACACAGAAATTACATAAAACTTTGTAATTGGCTAAGAATACAGTAATTATTGAGAGGAAGATGTCTACTAAAAATATAACCTCATCAGTTTACTTTGTTTACTTTTTTCTAAATATAAATTTAAAAAATAGTAGAGAGCTATTCCATCCAAAACAGGCATGTCCCATATCCTTTTTTTTTTTTTTTTTTTTTTTTTTTGACAGGCAGAGTGGACAGTGAGAGAGAGAGAGACAGAGAGAAAGGTCTTCCTTTTTCTGGTGGTTCACTCCTCAATGGCCGCTGTGGCCCGCACACCGCGCTGATCTGAAGCCAGGAGCCAGGTGCTACTCCAGGCCTCCCATGCAGGCGCAGAGCCCAAGGACCTGGACCATCCTCCACTGCACTCCCGGGCCACAGCAGAGAGCTGGACTGGAAGAGGAGCAACCGGGACAGAATCCGGCGCCCTGACCGGGACTAGAACCCAGGGTACCAGCGCTGCAGGCGGAGGATTTGCCTAGTGAGCCGCAGCGCCAGCCCCCATATCCTTTTATCACTATGTTGTTATACCTACAATGCACTCATCAAGTTTACTGACTTCAAGTTATTACCTTCTACTGCAGAATAGAGTTAACCTTCTGAAGCACAGATGCACATTCAAAGAGAACATGCTTCTTAAAATCAATTTTATATTACATTTCTTCAGAAGTTTTCCTGTGGTTTGAAATCCATCCTGGAAGAACATAGACTATTCTGTCCATTTGTATTTTATGTGACAAAACCAACAGGTTAATCACTTATTCCTAACTAAAACTGAACTAAGAATTGCAATAACCATTAGCCTCTAAAGAGCTTATTTCATGTCTCACAGTTTAATTGGATTGTTTTCTGAGACAGCCTTTCCTTTTCAATTTCATAAAGATCATAAGTACTCGTATTATTGTTCCTTTATTCTCTTTCCTCAGAATATTGTTTCTTTTAATTTTTTCGTACTAGCGGCCTAAAGTGGTCCTGTTTCTTCCTATAACCCAAAATGCAAATGAACTGAAGCTATGGAACCATTTGACATCTTTCAATCTAGAATTGCCTGATTCAATAAGAAGGAGTTTAATAAGAAAAGCAAAAAGTGAATTATTGATATTAGTAAGTGATCAAAATTATAAAGCAGCAAAGCCAATTTCATTCAACAAATGAATGATGCTTAAGTCATGTACTTGGAGTGATCCCAGTAATCAAAATATTAAACCACAAAATTACAGAAGGTATTATTTAACATGCCAAATTCTCAGCAATAGCTGGGAATTTACAAGTGTTCTGACCAGACGGCCCTTAGGTAACAAATGAGCTACTATGTTGTACATATGGGCTACATATTATGTTGGTAATCACATGCAGAGTGGTATATTTTAAGTCATCTTGAATCTTGAATGATACCTAAGTAATCCAATAAATTTATATTCCAAGTACCAAAAAGATAGCCCATATATGTTGAATAAATACTGAACCAGCTGTATTAATAATGCATGACTGTCACAACCTTCTGGGATGTGAAGTTCATCCCCTGCTCTATTTATTGTTCTCATGAGAATCAGAACTTCCCTTCTATTCACTTTACATACACATGTACACCAGAATGCTGGTATATAAATTCTCCACTCCTTTACACTCACACGTTCCAGAGAAATTTGGAAAGCAATGTCTGAGTTCAAGAGGCTCTATTAGGTATTTTAGGTAGGATACCTTCACATCCCCAAAAATTTCACTATGGAGGACTTCAGTCTGCCAATCAAGAGCTATATTAGGCTCTTCAGAGGAGTAAATAATGAATACATTAAACTCTTCATATATAATATTTCAAAAAAGCACATACACAAAATATTCCCTGTCAAAACATTCTACCTGCCAATTCAGGCTTAAAATTCTCTTTTTTCATAGTGTAAGCAGGAGGTTCTTCGCTGATACCCTAAGAATGACCATCCTCCATCCATTATCTCATCCTGTCATGCACTTAAGCAGTGGTTAACTCTGCTTTCCTACTCAGTTATACAGTAAAATATTGCAGGTTATTACCTAAATATTCTCTATTCAAATAACTTTCCCACTTCGTAAGCTAAGATGTCTTCCAAACTAATAATAACAAAATTTGTAAACTGCTGCTTTCTATCTTTTGAGTTCATTTCTTTTCCTTCCTCTCTGAAGCACACAAAGACATGTCTACAAGATCAGATTCCAATTTATATATCACTCCTCTTGTTCTATGCCTTATAAAAGCATTTTTTTATTCACAAGGCTAAATGAAAGAGTGAACTGAGTGCAACTGGAATAAATTATCCCAATCTAGCTATATAAACATATAAACAATGACAATTTAAATATGTATGCATGTTTATACATTTTAGATATTTTTTTAAGGTTTGCCTTTGAATTAAGAAAAGTACTGTCAAAGGAGAACTTGTATGTTCTAGGAAGCAGAGTTTTGGTCAACATTCAGAATGAAAATGAAGAATGACCCAGCTGTCTGAAGTAATCAATTGTCAGCAGCTTGAGGTGAGTCTGTGTTGTGCTCAATGTTTGAGTGTTAGTAATTACAAATTCACAGTGTAGCTAACATCTAAAGTGAAGGAGAGGGATTTCAATGCTATTTAAACTTGGTTGACAATAAAGAAAAGAAAAAATAAACTTTATTTGTAATATCAAAAATCACACAAAAGAGAATACATTTGCGCAATTATTCTTTTATAGTAGCAATAACCAAAGAATTCAGAACCAAAAGATTCAGGAAAACAAGAGTCCACTAAGTAGAGGGAAGCTTACATCTACAAGCATCCCTTTCATTTGAGGTGGGTGTTTGTTAAATGTCCTATCTAATTTGGAAAGAATAATACCCACAAATGCCCCAGATCCTCCACAGAGGACTCTTACCCATCACTTTCATAATTACCTTAGCTATGAGGCAGAACTGCCCTACAACTACTACTTTGTGGCACTAAGAGATCTTCAAACTGTATCTCCAAAAGGAACTGACAGATAAATTGCCTTTAATTAAATTCTCTTTCATCACCAAGTGGATTTCAAAATATAATTCAGGCTTTCCTCTTTATTTAATCCAACAAAACAACTTGTAGAAATCTATTAAATACACAATGTAAGTGCTCCACTATTAATATATATTTGTGCTAACTCAGCCTTTCATGCGTTTATGTTCATGCTGTTATTGTCAGACTGGGTCTATAATGAAGCTGATTTTACACTAAGGTAAAATCCAAGGCCATTTGGTATAATGTGATACTTGCGATAAACAGCTCAATCTTTCAAAAATGACTCCTTTTGCCATAAAAGTTGAAAAATTTACAATGTATAAAAATTGCTAAACACAGGAGAATCTTTGGAATTCCCTTAGAGGCTATTATAATGTTAATAACTAATTCCCAATAATGAGTAATTAAACAATAAAAAGTCAGTCATGTATAAAAATAATTTCTCACATAGAATAAAATGTCTAAAATTTTCATTTTGACTGGATAAACTATTACAGGCTAGATCTTAGCAGGTTATTGCTAAGAGTTTGAATATGTCCTCTCCAAAACTCATGTCGAAAGTTAATCCCCAGTGCAACAGAATAGACAGATGGAGTCTTTTTTAAAAGGAATTTTCTTTTTTTTAAAATATTTATTTATCTATTCGAAAGTCAGAGTTACACAGAGAAAGGAGAGGCAGAGAGAGACAGAGAGTGACAGAATCTTCCATCCGCTGGTTCACTCCCCAATTGGCCGCCACAGATGGAGTTGCACTGATCCGAAGCCAGAAACCAGGAGCATCCTCCAGGTCTCCCACATGGGTGCAGGGGCCCAAGGTCTTTGGGCAATCTTCTACTGCTTTCCCAGGACAGAGCAGAGAGCTGGATCGGAAGTAGAGCACCTGGGACTCAAACCGGCACCCAAATGGGATGCCGGTACTGCAGACAGTGGCTTTACCTGCTAAGCCACAGCACCAGCCCCCGATGGAGTCTTCAGAAGGTGATTAGGCCATGAGGGCTCTACACTAATGAATGAGATCAGTGCCTTATAAAAGTGAGTTTACCTCTTCCACCAAATAAGGCAGAGGTTGCATAGCTGGTCCATGTCCTCTTCTCTTCTGGCCTTGGTGGCTGTCATCGCCACTCATCTAGCTTCTGGTGCTAGTGGTATCTAGCTGCTGGCTCTAGTATCTTTATTTTTATTTATTTGAAAGTTAGAGAAACAGATATCTTCCATCTATGGGTTAATTCCCCCAAATGCCCACAACAGCCAGGGCTGGGCCAGGTGGAACCAGAAGCCTGAAACTCAAAATGGGTCATCCACATGGTTGGCAGGGATCCAAGCATATGGACCATCACTGCTGCCTCCCAGGTGCACATTAACAGGAAACTGGAAACTGAAATCGTATGCAAAGCCAAGAATCAAACCAAGGCACTCTGATATGGGATGACGGAGTCTCAGATGACATCTTAACCACAGTTTAAATGGTGTTTGAGCATCTGGCTGTTTAGTCTTGCCATAGCCTCTTGGTGTCAGAAAAAAGATTAGGTATTGCCACATCAACTTCCAGTTAGTGGTCTACACCGAGGCTGGTATGGGGTCCCTTCACCTTTCTGGACAGCCTTAGAGGTAGGAACCAAGTCTATCACAGATTCTTTCTAAAGCTTGATCTAGACCTGGAGGAAACCTATCGGTATCAACTATGACCTTCTACAGGAAGCACTGGGTTATCATCGAAGCCTTCTGTATATATGTATGTAATTGAAAAACACAGTGACAGAGAGATCTTCCATCTCCTGGTTTACTTACCAAGTAGTTGTAAAACCAGGCCTAGACCAGGCTGAAGCCAGGAACTCCATCCTGTCTGCCACCTTGGATGGCAGGGTTGCAAGTACTTCTGCCATCTTCCACTGCTTCCCCAGACACATTAGCAGGAAGCTGGATTGGAAGCCAAGCTGCCAGGACTTGAAGAACCTGGCACTCTGATATGGGATGCCAACATAGCAAGCAACAGCTTAACTTGCTGCACCACAATCCCAGGCCCAGATATTCCATTTTGATTTGTTACATCATATTTTCTCATACCTGTCAAGGCCTATTTTCATCTAGGCATTGCTAATTTATTGCATTTGTTCCCCAGGGATCTTGAATGATAAATGATTCTAAAGAAAGAAAAAAGCTCTGTATTCTAATAATGTCTAGAATAATTACCATAAGCAAATACTTCTTGTCCTATCATTTTTCAGTAACCTATGAGCAGCATTTGTTTCAAGTCCCCTGTCAAAGATTAAGAACACACTTGAAATCTAAAACCAAAAGCACAGTGAGAACAAACTTATTTTTCAGAGCATTGATTATTTTGAAAACATCCTAAGAAATGGACTTTAGAAGCATTCAATCCTGTCATAAATACCACCCCACAGTGTGTTTTTATCTGCAAAGACCCTGTCCGTTTTATCCTTCTCTTCCCCACCCATGGCCTCATTTAACTAGAAATAGAAAAAGCTAACCACTATCACAAGGAATACAGAGAGATGTACAGAACTGAAATTCGGATAGAAAAGCTGGCAACATCTATGTACCTGCAAAACTCAAATTGGCATTTGTCATCAGGATCATAGGTATCAATGGCATGAGCCCCAAAGACCAAAAAGAGTTGCAGCTTCATTGCCTTAGCCAGATCTTCAGTGGAAGCTTTGTTATGCTCACATGGCTTCAATTAACACGCTGAGGATTGAAGAACCATATATTACATGGTGGCACCTGAATCTAAAGTCAGTAAATAAATTAATTTACAAGCATGGTTATGGAAAAGCAGTAAGAAGTGAATTACCTTGAAAGGTAATACTCTGAATGCCTATTCTCCTGATAAATGCACTATCATCAGCAGGGAGATGATTCATGAGATCTATACCATTGGAAAACACTTCAAGGAAGCAAATAACTTCCTGTGGCCCTTTAAGTTATCTTCTCCCCGAGGTGTGATGAAGAAAAGACTACCTATTTTGTAGAGGGTGGAGATGCTGGCAACAGGGAAGTCCAGATCATCAGAATTATTAGCAAGATAAGCCTAGTCTCCACACAAGAAAAAAATCCAATAGCTAATAAGAGATTCATTCAATCTTAGAACAACGGTCTGTTACGGTATTTTTGTAATCTGGTCAGATAATAAACAGTGACTATCGTCAAAATGAAATATACTGTTGTATTGGTGAACTTTTGTCAGCCTGCCTCTGCCTGACCTTATCTACAGTAGCAAATCTCAATGTGTGATAGAATAAACCAAAAGTCTGTCTCATGTAAAGCCAGGGTCCAGTTTGTATTTTGTGAAAAACATTGCATGATTTGTAAGGTCTTTTTCTTTATGAAAAAGAGAAAATCTTAATTTTTTACCTTTGAATTGTGTTATGAGTCAAAAGAAAAACTTTCTTAAAGACATTTGTGCATAATTTATAGGTAAGGTAATAAAGTTACATTTACCAAAAAATTATAGTCACTGAAATTCCAAATCTCAGGCTTTGTAAAGGACTGCATAACTGTGTTATTTTCCTTCCCCATTCTATTTTTTTTCTTGTTTTGCATCTTTTGCTCATGTTTAGGTAAGTTATTAGTAATTCCATTACATATTGTAAATGTTACGATAGAAGAATGACATTGATATCCATGTAAGTTATTTTTGAGTACCCTAAGCACTCGTATTGCAACTGCCAAGCAAAACTTGAGCTAGAAAGTTGGTATTTTATAAATAACATTCATATATGTTATTTATGTATCATCTCAATTAAACTAGTGAAGTGCCAAGTGTAACATGTAGTATATACAATGAAAGGATCTTTGTGGTTCTTCATTGATTATGCCATGGCTCCAATGCAATATGAAGAGTGAAAATTGCCAAATATATTTAGCAATTTCTTTACCAAAAAAAAGTTACCTATGTCTGTCTAAGCAGACCAGGGGAGGGTAAGACCTTGAAGTCATAGACAAAGAACTTGAAGTGTGATGCCTGGAGTACACAGATTAATAATCAGAAATATTTTCCCTTCACACACAAGTTGCTATTAAGGATGAAATCATTGGCTTCACTTTGTATTTCCTTATGCCGTACTCAATGACCTCTGCTTCATGAAAATGACAAAGAAGCAGAAGAATACAGTCTCATCCAAGTGGCTTAAGAGGCAACAATTGGGGCAGCTCAACAGAAATGCAAGAGAAAAAAAAAATGGTACCAAGGGACAGGATCAGGAGCTACAGACAGGAGATTGGGTCTTGCTGTAGCATAATATAAAATTGACTAGATAAATCTGTTTGGAAGTTCTTCAGTTAGAATCCCTTTAAGGCTGGTGTTGTGACTTAGCAGGTAAAGCCACTACCTGAGGTGCCAGCAACCAACATGGGTACCAATATGATTCCCAGCTGCTCCACTTCTGATCCAGCTCCCTGCTAATGGATTGGGAAAGCAGTAGAGGATAGCCTAAGTTCTTGGGCCTCTGCACCCATGTGGGAGACTCAGAATAAGGTGCTGGCTCCTGGCTTTAGTCCTCCCTAGCCCTGGCTGTTGCAGCCACCTGGCAACTGAACCAGTGGATGAAAGACATCCTCTCTCTCTCTCTTTCTCTCTCTCTCTCTCTCTCTCTCTCTCTCCCTCTCCCTCTCCCTCTCCCTCTCCTTTTCCCTCCCCCCCCATCTCTCTTTCAAATAAATAAATAAATCTTTTAAAGCAAAGCCAAAAGAAGAATCCCTTTTGGTATGAGACCACAACCAAATATGTGTACAGGGCTGTCAAGGGGTGGGGGCTTTGCAACACTCTTCTCACCTCTGTGAATCTGATGTTTATGACTGTACTCCATAATACTGGAATTTTGATTTACTTTGTAAAGGCACCAAAATTAAGCTGAACCGAGATGATAAAGTAGGAATATACAACTACAGCTTCCCAAGGCTCAAAAGCAGAGAAAGAGTCCAGGAAAAGACTTTGCAGCCAAATTTCCAGGTTGGTCCAGGCCCTTGAACAAGTTAAATGAAAAAATATGTTGATTCTCTGTGGAATATATTGCTTTAGCTGAACTAAGGGGGTCTGTGTATTATTCCAAGTGTGCTTGATCAGGTAACAGCAAATCTGCTTCTTGCACAGCATACTGCCAACCTACTCCCTGGTACTGAAGCAATGTATGGCTTTTATGGACAGCAAGCTAATATTTCCAGTCGGCAAAAACAAAGACATATTTTCACCCTTTATAGACTGGAGTCAAAACAAACCTTTCTTCTTGAGTGTATTACCACATATATGTGTGTATGTGTATATATATATATTTTTTTTTCCTTTCCATTAACAACAACCAAAAAGAAAGAGAGGAAGTAAGCAGTTTGATTCTAGAAATCAATTTTTTTAATTCAGCAAACATTGATCACCTACTTTTTGCCAGGCATTTTAGGAAGCATCTTTTCTTTAAAACAAAAAAAAAGCATAAATTTAAAAATCAGATGGTACTTCCAGCTGAAGCCCTACAGAATTTTTGTTGTTTTAGAATTGGAAGTGCTAGCAAATGTTAGGAACAGATGGTCTCAAAAGGATATCTGAAACAGGGTGCCTCGAGCATGAGATTGTGATTGCTCTTACCATCTCTTGCCTAAAACATCACAATAAACTCCCAATTGGTGCCTCTGCTGCCTATCCATTGTCTCCTCTCAAATGCATTCTTTTCATGCTATCAGAGTCATCTTCCTAAAAAAATAATAATCTTTCTCCAATTTTCTAAAGAATCCTAGAGAAAGTCCAAGTTTCTTATCAGGGCTTCTCAACTTTTCCTTGTCTGGCTGTGATCTCTCTCTCCCATCTCTTCCTTGCTTTGCAGAGGCTAAAATATTTCCCCCCCAAGCTACAAATTAGAAGTTTGAGAAATGCTATTAATTTTGCTATAACTTCACATGGCCTGTGGCAGCTGAAACAGTAATATAGCAGCTCCTTCCCAGAAACAGTCTTGTCAAAACCCCAAAGGAACCAATGGTTGGACTCTGATCCAAAATAAAACTCTTAAACGAAGAAGCATCCTTGTTGCTATGAGCAGTGGGACTTTTACAAAAGATACTTAAAATATTATATGTGCTGCAATGAAGGAGACTTGAGCCAGAATTTTAATGACCACCATTATGGTCACTGAGAATAAGCAGTGACCAAAACCCCTAATCTATGACTACAGTGGGTGGTGATAATGTAATGGCTCAAAATGAACTCCGGGGTCCTGTGCTACCATCATTCACTCTGAATGCCCCCCCCCATTTGTTTGAGTAGCCATAAAGAAAGACATAAAATAGACAGTCTGACTTCAGCTCAATAAAATGGAAGTGAGAGAATACTTTTCCTGTCTAGCATGCCCACAACCTGGCCTGAATTCTTCATGCTGCTCTGTGTCAAACTTTGCACACTGCACACCATGCAGTATAGCTCATCTTCCCTCTTCATCCACCTTTTCTTATCCATCTAATGTAATTCACATTTTCCTAATGTCCTACTCCCAACTAGAAGTTGCTTGAACTACTAGTCCCAAATGCTCCCCCCAAATAGGATTATACTCCACACCCTTTGCCATATCACATTGTAGACCCTTCCACTGTGGGTGATATGCTTTCCTACCCCTTTGAATGTCATTACATGTGACATGAGAAGAAAATATAAATATTCTTTTGTAGTTCGGCTTGTGCTGTTATGTTTTGCCATGAGATAAATAATCCCCAGGTAGTTGCTGGTCCAAGGAGAATGAGGAAATGGGGGAAGCAGATATAAATGCCACTGATTGCAACCATATACAGCAGAGCCACAGCCCACTTACAGCCCATGAGAGAAGATACACAAATTCTTACTTTGTGAAACACTGAGTTTTTGGAATGGTTTGTTATATAGAACTATCATATAATTACTGATAAACTAATAAGGTATTTAATAAACTACTTTTCATCAAAGCAATGATAATATTACCCTCTACATGCCAGCTTTTAATCTTAAGGTGAAATAAGAACAAGCTAACTCAGGTGGATATAGCAAAAAATAAATGAAAGAACTCTAAAGCTCTTATATAGAGATTAGCCCACAGAAAAACACAATACAGTAATTTGAAGTGTAGCCATTTTTTAAGACTCCTTTTGGAGTAGTTTTAGGTTCACAGTAAAACTGAAAGTAAGATACAGAGATATACAATATATCCTGCCCCCATATGCATAGCCTTTTCCATTATCAACATTTCCCCACAAAGTGGCCCATCATTGCATTCCAAAGTTCAGAGTATACATTAGAGTTCATTTTTGGTGTTTTAGCTTATGAGACTGGAAAAATACATAATAGCATGTGTCTGCCATTATGGTTTATACAGAGTATTTTCACTGCCCTAACCACTCTGTGTTCCACCTATCTGTTCCTCTTTCCCCTAACCTTTGATAACCATTGATTGTTTTAGTGTCTTCATAGTTTTGCATTTCCAGAATGTCATAAAGTTGAAACCATATACACTCATTTCAGATTGGCTTCTTTCATTTAAGTTTCCTCTATGGCTTTTTGTTGCTGATAGTTCATCTCTTTTTTAGCGCTGAATAATTTTTAATTGTTTGGATGTACCTCAATTCATTTATCCATTCACCTATTGAAAGACATCTTGGCTGCTTCTAACTTTTGGCAGTCATGAGTAAGGCTGTTATGAACATTTGTGTGCAAGCTTCTGTGTGGGTTTAAACTTTCAACTCTTTTGAGTAAATACCAAAAGGTGTGATTGCTGAATTTTATGATAAAGTTTTATAAGGAACTAACAAATTGTCTTCCAAAGTGGCTGTACCATTTTGCATTACCATTTTGCATTCCCATCAACAAAGAACAGGAGTTGCTGTGGTCCCATATTCTGGCTAGCATCAGGTGTTACCAGTGTTCTGGATTTTGGCCATTCCAACAGGTATGTAATTTACATTTCCCTGGTGATATATGATCTGAAATTTCTTTTCATATGCTCATTTGCCATCTGGATATATTCTTTAGTGAGAAGTCTGTTAAGATCTTTTTAAGCAAGTTGTTTATTTCCTTATAACAGAGTTTTAAAATTTCATGGTATATTTTTAGATAACAGCTGTTTATCTGATATGGCTTTCACAAATATTTTTTTCTCAGTCTGTGGCAGGTCTTTTGATTCTCTTCACACACTTTAATGTTAATGAAATCCATTTTATCTGTCCTTTCTTTCATTGATCATGCATTTGGTGAGTATCAAAACATAAATGTCAAACCCAAAGTCATCTTGATTTTCTAATCTAGGTGTCTTATAGTTTTGTTTTATAGTTTTATATTCATATCTTTTTGTTTTATAGTTTTATATTCATATCTGTGAATTATTTTTAGCTAATTTTTGTTGAGGATATAAGATCTATCTAGGTTCACTTTTTTTTTTTTTTTTGACAGGCAGAGTGGACAGAGAGAGAGAGACAGAGAGAAGGGTCTTCCTTTGCCGTTGGTTTACCCTCCAATGGCTGCCGCGGACGGCGCGCTGCAGCCAGCGCACCGCGCTCATCCTATGGCAGGAGCGAGGTGCTAGGTGCTTTTTCCTGGTCTCCCATGGGGTGCAGGGCTGGCCTGGAAGAGGGGCAACCGGCACAGAATCCGGTGCCCCGACTGGGACTAGAACCCGGTGTGCCAGCGCCGCAAGGCGGAGGATTAGCCTGTTGAGCCACGGCGCCGGCCTAGGTTCACTTTTTGCATGTGAATTTCCAGTGGTCATTACTTAACTAATTGGTTATATTCCCAAGTTTTTTGCATTTTCAATGTCTTCCCCTAAGTAGTATGATTGAATTTCTAAGAACAGCTTCTAGTTAAGATCTCCCAGATATTCTGGACCCACTGATAAGCTACTACATGGTAGTACCTATTTAGAAGGCACAAAGTAAGAAGAGAAAACACAAAAACATTAACCTAAAAATCCAAGAGGCAAAATATACTTTGTGTAACATTCAGACTAAACAGTTATCAAGAAGAAAAGTAGGTTGACCAAGCCTTTTTAACTAGTTCTAACCTCCACTGACATATACACCCCAAACAAGCTTTATTAAAGTCTTCTTATAAAGTTTTCTATTTGACAACTCTTCAAAGTTGATCCTTGAAGGAAGCATTACTACATCCTAGGAACACAGAACAAGTAAGTTAAAATTATCACTGATTCTAAGGTTTGTGTTATGGCACCTGCAAGGCTAGAATCCCATATATGGCACTGGTTTGTATTTTGGCTGCTCTAATTCCAATCCAGCTCCCTGTTCAAGGTCTGGGAAAAGCAGCAAAATATGTCCCAAGTGTTTGGGCCCCTGTCACTCTCATGCGAGACCCAAATGGAGCTCCTGGCTCCTAGCATTAGCCTAGCCCAGTCATAGCTGTTCTTGGGGAGTGAACCAGTGGATGGGAGATATCTCTCTCTCTCCCTCTCTCCCTCTCTCCCTCTCTTTGTAATTCTTACTTTCAAAGAAATAAATAAATATCTTCTTGTTTGTGTGATCCCTTTGACTCTTAGACCTAATCAGTGTGATCAATTGTGAACTGAAATTGATCACTTGGACTAGTGAGATGGCGTTGGTACATGCCACTTTAATGGGATTGTATTGGAATCCCCTGGCACATTTCTAACTCCACCATTTGGGGCAAGTCCAATTGAGCATGTTCCAAATTGTACGTCTCTTCCCTCTCTTGTTCCCACTGTTATATTTAACATGGATCACTTTTCAGTTAAAATTTAAACACCTAAGAATAATTGTGTGTTAATTACAGAGTTCAACCAATAGTACTAGAATAAAAAATACTAAAATTGATAAAGTATTACATTGTACAACAACAGTCAGCACAAGAGCTGATCAAGTCACTGTTTCTCATAGTGTCCATTTCACTTCAACAGGTTTCCCCTTTGGTGCTCAGTTAGTTGTCGCTGATCAGGGAGAACATATGATAATTGTCCCTTTGGGACTGGCTAAATTCACTCAGCATGATGTTTTCCAGATTCCTCCATCTTATTGCAAATGACCAGATTTCATTGTTTTTGACTGCTGTATAGTATTCTATAAAGTACATGTCCCATAATTTCTTTATCCAGTCTACTGTTGATGGGCATTTGGGTTGGTTCCAGGTCTTAGCTATTGTGAATTGAGCTGCAATAAACAATGTGCAGATCACACAAACAAGACTAGTGTCTGCTAACACTGATAGAATCAAAAAGGGAGAGAACGATCCAGCATGGGAAGTGAGATACACAGCAGACTCATAGAATGGCAGATGTTCTAAATAGCACTCTGGCCTCAGAATCAGCCCTTAAGGCATTAGGATCTGGCTCAAGAGCACATGAGAATATTTTAGGCATGGAAAGCCAAGACATTCTGGGGGAAAGAAAAAGAAGAAGACCTAAATGAAGGATCTCTGAGAGTGAGATCCCAGTGGAAAGAACGGGGCCATCAAAGAAGGAGGTACCTTTCTCTGAAGGGAGGAGAGAACTTCCACTTTGACTATGACCCTGTTGGAATAAGATCGAAGTCGGTGAACCCTAAAGGCTTCCATAGCGTCAGCAACTCATGACTAGAGCCTAGGGAGATTACTGACACCATAAACAAGAGTGTCAAATTGTTAAGTCAACAACAGGAGTCACTGTGTGCTTACTTCTCATGTGGGATCTGTCCTTAATGTGTTGTCCAATGTGAAGTAATGCTATAACTAGTACTGAAACAATATTTTACACTTTGTGTTTCTGTGTAGGTGCAAACTGATGAAATCTTTACTTAGTATATACTGAATCGAACTTCTGTATATAAAGATAATTGAAAATGAAAAAAACTTGGTGTTAAATTTGAAATTGCCTAGAAAATTAATCAATTAAAAAATATATATCATGTAGGATCTCTGTCCTTAATGTGCTGTACATTGTGAATTAATACTATAACTAGTACTCCAACAGTATTTTTCACTTTGTTTTGCTATGTGGGGGCAAACTGTTGAAATCTTTACTTAATATATACTAAACTGATCTCTGTATATAAAGAGAATTGAAAATGAATCTTGATGTGAATGGAAGTGGAGAGGGAGCAAGAAAGGGGATGATTGTGGGTGGTAGGGAAGTTATAGAGGGGGAGGGAGAAGCCATTGTAATCCATAAGCTGTACTTTGGAAATTTATAGTCTTTAAATAAAAGCTTTAAATATATATATATATATATATATACATATATATCTTCATTTTATAATAATTACCACTGATTCCAACAGATTCCTTCCTAAAGGAGTTTATTTCTTTGACTAAATTCTGCTTAAATATGACTGTCAAAGACAAAATGAAACTTTGCCTTTTGCTTTTCTACAATACCTTAAGTGACTTGAACCAAACCACTTCATGCTCAGTTACACAGTTTTGTCTACAATGTTTTGAAATAGGACAGCACCTTAACTCCAAGGAATGAATTTGTACTGGTGAACTTGGAAGCACTGTAGCAGGTAAATAATGGAGAGACATTAGAGAGAAGAGGAAGCTTTATATGATCCTTGAATCATTACTTCTCAGGTCCCAATCTTCTGTGCCCCTCATGTGTGTGTCTATTCTGAAGGAATCTAGTGTTTTTCTGTAAGAAAACAGAGGACATGTATTGGCCACCTATGTACTCTGCCCTGAACTGGTAATACTATAAACTAGATTCAACCTGGTTTCAAGGGCAGATGATAAGAACAATCACATAGGGGCCAGCACTGTGGTACAGCAAGTTAAAACCCTGGCCTGAAGCGCCAGCATCCCATATGGGTGGCCGGTTCAAGTCCTGGATGCTCCTCTTCAATCCAGCTCTCTGCTCTGGCCTGGGAAAGCAGTAGAAGATGGTCTAAGTCCTTGGGCCACTGCACCCACGTGGGAGACCTGGAAAAAGCTCCTGGCTCCTGGCTTCAGATCAGCACAGAGTTGGCCATTGTGGCCATCTGGGGAGTGAACCAGAGGATGGAAGACCTCTCTCTTTCTCTCTGCCTCTCCTCTCTGTGTAACTCTGACTTTCAAATAAATCAATCAATCAAAAAAAAAAAAAAACCACATAGAGTCTGGCTCTCAGAAAAACCCTGCACTTGGTTAAAAGCTCTGCTGTCAACAAGCTTGAAATTCTTAATAATTTTATCTTTGGATATGTGTCTTGTAAAGTGAATTTCAGTGGTGTAATGGAGCGTGTATGTGAGCAGAGTAGATATGCATCTATATCGGTGTAACTTGCCACTCCATCTACTTACAGATGTATGGCTTTCATAACATGCTTCTTACACTTTGAGTCTCACTAAAATCCAAGGCATAGGTCCACCACAGTTCTACTCTATTGTTCAATACAACACATTGATAATTGAGTGAGCGGCATCACTGACAGATCAGAGGATCTACACTTTCCCTTAAACCAGCACTTGCTTGGAACACAGATAGAAGGTGGCAGTGTTGTAAAAAACACAAACTATCAAGGAAAATTTTATATCCTTTTTCACTCCTGTTACTTTCTATTACCACTAACACTTAACATGATCACTTAGGGGAAAAACTGAGAAGATAAAGCAGAGTTCCTTTTCATTTAAATTTTCCTTACTCACCAGTAAGCAGAAGTAGAGTGTGTTGGTAGAATATGAACATATAAAGAAGTGAAATAAAAAGTTAGTTTTGTGTAATTTTTCCCACTGTTTCAAGAATGAAACACATATGCATGCATGACCTATGTAATGCCATTGATTCCGCATAATTTAAATGTCCTTACATTTGCATTTCCAATCTTACAATATAAAAAGATTTTGGCCTATAAACATGAAGAATAATAATACAATCCATGTCAATACTATGAAATTTTAATTTTTCTGCACATATAAAAACAGTTAAACTCTTGTGCTATGAAAGTAATAAAATGTTTTTAGAAGACAAACATTTATACATCAATATTTTCTAAGATTTTATTTATTTATTTGAAAGGTAGAGTTACAGATAGAGAGAGGGAGAGAGAGAAAGGTCTTCCATCCACTGGTTCACTCCCTAAATGGCCAGAGCCAGGCTGATCCGAAGCCAGGACCTAGGAGTTTCTTTCTGGTCTCCCATGCGGGTGCAGGATCCCAAGCACTTGGGCCATGTTCTACTGCTTTCTCAGGCCATAACTGAGAGCTGGATCAGAAGAGTAGCAGCCGGGACACAAACAGGTCCCTATATGGAATGCAGATGCCACAGGTGGAGGCTTAGCCTACTATGCCACAGCACTGGTCCATATCAATTTTTTTTTTTCTTTTTACAGGCAGAGTGGACAGTGAGAGAGAGAAACAGAGAGAAAGGTCTTCCTTTGCCATTGGTTCACCCTCCAATGGCCGCCGCGGTTGGCGCGCTGCGGCCGGCGCACCGCGCTCGTCCGATGGCAGGAGCCAGGAGCCAGGTGCTTTTCCTGGTCTCCCCATGGGGTGCAGGGCCCAAGCACCTGGGCCATCCTCCACTGCACTCCTGGGCCACAGCAGAGGGCTGGCCTGGAAGAGGGGCAACCGGGACAGAATCCGGTGCCCCGACCGGGACTAGAACCCGGTGTGCCGGCGCTGCAAGGCGGAGGATTAGCCTGTTGAGCCACGGCGCCGGCCCATATCAATATTTTTAACAGCACTTTCTTCTTACTAATGAACAAGGATCATGCTCTGAGCCCACAAATTATGTAACAGCCCTGTGTAGGTACTATTATCTCCCCTTATATATGAGAAAACAGATTTGGTGAAATTAAGTAAATTTCCCCAAATCATAGAACTAGAAAGATGCAAACATGAGATTCAAACATAAATATGACTCCAAAGATACTGCTCCACTATCATTGAATACTACATCATGCTACAGCTAGGAAAAGGTTCAAAGGAAGCTCTAGGATTAGGACTGAATCTGTTGTTTCAATTCCTACCTAGGTAGACTTGGGCTAAGATCCACTCTACATGACACAAAATGACTGTAAAGCTAAGAAGGCTGTTTGAGGGGCCAATGCCATGATGTAGCAGGTAAGGCCTCTGCCTTCCGAGCTGGCATCCCATGTGGACACCGGCACAAGTCCCAGCTGCTCCACTTCCAATCCTCCCTACTGATGCGCCTGGGAGGGTAGTGGAGAATGGCCTGATTGCTTGGGCCCCTGCACCCATGTGGGAGACCCAGAGGAAGTTCCTGGCTCCTGGCTTCAGACCTGGTCAGCTCCAGCCTTTGTGGACATTTGAGGAGTGAACTAACAGATAGAAGATCTCTCTCTGCCTTGCTCTCTCTCTCTAACTCTGCCTTGCAAATAAAGAATCTTAGAAGAAGGAGGAGGAGGGGGAGGAGAATGTGAAGAAGGAGAAGAAGAAAATGAAGAAGGAGTTGGAGGAGAAGGAGGAAGATGAAGCTGTTTGAGGAAACCTATTCTAGCATTCTTTTCTCTAATCTCTGATCTGGCTTCTCAGCTTATCAGGTCCATGAACTTGAGATCATCAATTCAAATATAATTTCATCATACTCAGTTGTCAAATAAGACCTTCAGTTCTCTCTCACTACCCCTTTCTTCTAAATTCCACATATGTATAAACAAATATATATATATCCCATATATATATATCCCATATATTATATATATCCCATATATTATATATATATATATATATCCCATATATTATACTATGTATATACTAAGTATTCATTTAATTTTTTGTACTATGTCATCATCACCAACTAGATGGTCAATGAATCATGGTAATATAACTTGAATCCAAACTTTCTAATGAGTTTTACCCAATTCTTTTTACCTGATATTTTATAAGCATCCTGTTGTCCACAGGAATTTAGGCCTCTAACAATTTACCCTTTGGCTTCAGCAAACATATTCCTGGAATCATAGCAATAGCTTCTTTGAAAAAAAATATTTATTTAGTTTATTTGAAAGTCAGAGTTACACAGAGAGAAAAGGAGAGGCAGAGAGAGAGAGAGAGAGAGGGAGAGAGAGAGAGAGAAAGAGGTCTTTCATCTGCTGGTTCACTCCCCAGATGGTCACAACAGCCAGAGCTAAGCCAATCTGAAGCCAGGAGCCAGGAGCTTCCTCCTGGTCTCCCACAGGTGCAGGGGCCCAAGGATTTGGGCCATCTTCCACAGCTTTCCCAGGCCATAGCAGAGAGCCAGATCGGAAGTGGAGCAGGGGGAACTCGAACCGACGCCTATATGGGATGCGGCACTGTAGGCGGCGGCTTTAGCCACTATGCCACAGAGCTGGCCCCAGCAATAGCTTCTACAGCACCTTTCATCTTTCCTAGTCACATTTGCAAAATCTGAGTCAGCAAGCACACCAACATAGTTAAGGGAACATAATTCTTTGCTACTCATAAAGGATAATTGAGAAAGTTATCTTTTTACCACACTTTCAAGGGGGAAATGTGTTTCTAAAGCTATAAAATACAATTAGGATAAAGATCTTTCCTTAATCTTTCATAGAGAGAAGTCACCATCCACATATCCAAATACATATTTTTCCTCCCAGAATTATGAAATTGCTGCCACTGCAAGATATGTGAAATAGCTGTTTCAAAAAAGTATCATAGCAACTTTTCCTTTGAGATTTCCAGAGATCTGAACATACTTTATAGATGCTTACAGACATAGACACAAATACTGCTGTCAAGAAAATCTCCTCTAATAATGAAGCAGCAAAGATGTTATTTCAGAAAAAAACAATGAATTCTTCAATGATAATAATTTCTGTAACACATTCTTGAGAGTTCAGGAATAACACTACATAAATATTCTTACTTGAGCAACTTGAGAAGACATGCATAAACATAAACTATATTTATAAATTTAAAAATTACCCTACATGAAGTCCTGAAAATATTCCTTTTGATTTTTTTTTAAATCCCTGGAGTCTTACTGCTAGCCAAAGATAGAATAATATGAAAAAAAAAAAAAAAAAGGATACAGAGACATAAACAAGAGACTTTTAGATCAGGCCTAACTACACTATGTTATCCACACAATTTTTAAATAAGAAGAGAAATTATGATTTTTCTCATATCAAAAACTGACTTATCTAATATCCATTGCTCAAGAGCTAGGAAAAAAATTTCATCCAGAAAAAAAAAAAACACAGTAAATATCATGGTTGGTTTTAGGTATCAACTTTATTGCATTAAAGATACCTAGAGAATTAGTAAAAGATTGTTTCTGGTTGTATATGAGGGTGTTTCCACAGATTAGCATATGAATCAATAGACAGAATGGGGAAGACTGTAGGCAATGTGGGCAGGCACGATTCAATTTTCTGGCAGGCACCAATAGAACAAAAAGGCAATTTCCTCTCTCTCATGGAACTGGGAAACACTCTTCCCCTGTCTTCTCTTCTGTATATCAGAACTCCAGGCTCATACCAGCAGCAGCCACTCCTCACGGTGTTTAGGCTTTCTGCCTCAAACTGAGACATTACATCACTGGCTTCTCTCCTTTGAAGTCTTTGAACTTCAGCTGGCATCCCAGGGTCTCTAGCTTACAGATAGCCTACTGGGAAACATCAGTCTCTGGGATCATGTGAGACAATTCCCTTAATAAATCCCCTGTCATCTCTGTATCTACCTGTCTATCTACCTACGTACCTATTGAGGCTGGCCAGTGGGGCTGAGAGTCTGTGGGCCCCTCAGACATAGGTAGAATGTCCTGCACAAGCAGGCTACCAGCTGTGGCCGGAAAGCCTGTCTCCAGGCCAACTGGCATCCTCCCCACTAACAGCTTCTTGTGCTGCCTGTGTGACCTTGCAGCTTTAGATCACACCTTCAGGGTGGGTGCAATCTCCCCCTCAGAGAAAAGCAGAGGAGGGTGCTGAGCCCCTAAGGAGACAGGCTATCTCTAGGAGACCCTAGCTATCTCCATGAGCCCCAAGCCAATCAACATACATATGTGAAACCCCCTGTCCAAAGGGCACTCCCAATAGGATAATCCAATGAACAGTCACGCCTTAAAACCCGGGACACTTCCTCAAAGCCAGTGTCCTGCTCAGGTACTTGGTCTCTTCTCGGACCAGACACTTTCTCTGTCACTTACTAATCAAACAAAAGTTTCTGCCTCTTTGCAAATTGTTTCCTGGCTTTTTATTTCTATACCAAGCTGTAGAAAGACCCCATGAGACTTGCTCTGGCAACCGCCCTCCCTTTCATGACCGCTAACACCTATCTCCTATTGTTCCTGTCTCTCCAGAGAACCCTGAATAATACAGAAAGCCTAATGTATAAGGAGAAATTAAAAGTAAATGATTTTTAATGAAGAAGCAGATGGAAAAGGGAGAGGGAGGTAGGAGGGGGATGGGAGGGTGGGTATGGGGGAAAGAACTACTATATTCCTAAAGTTGTATCTATAAAAAATGCATTCATTAAAAAAAACGTTTAAAAAAGAGTAAATGATTTTATTATTTAGAAGCTAGGGCCTAAGAAATGATAACTCCAATGTAATATAATCTATAATAAATATAAATTGAGAAACTCTTGGATACTGAACCTTCAAAAATTTCTTACATAGTATCCTGGTACTTTTCATTTTACATCTTTGTGTATTTTTCACCCACACTGATTCCTTTTTTATCTTCTCTGATAGATAAAAATCTTCAGAAATAAAAAGCATTGCATTTTGCCTTTGTTCTGTCTTGGATTTCTATGTATAGGAGGCAGGAGAACACTCTGTTGAGAGAGCCAGATGAAGAACTGAAGCCTACCACCATTATCCCAGACCAACTTGCTGGCTACCAGAGTACCACTCTGAAAGTAAATCCTCCAGTCCCTATCGAGTCTTTAGATGAGTATAACCCCTGCCTACATTTATGTCCAGCCTCTTGGGTGATCCAAGCTATAATCACTCAGTTAAAGTGTTTCTGGTTCACAGAAACTATAAACTATAAGACAGCAAATGTCTGTTGTTGAGACCAGCATTTTGGTATGGTGATTAAGTCACTACCTTGACACCAGCATCCCATATAAGTACCAGTTTGAGTCCCAGTTGCTCCACTTCCAATCCAGCTTCCTGCTAATACATCTGGGAAAGCAGTGGAAGACTGCCCACCCATGGAGTTTCAGGCTCCTGACTTCAGCCTGGCCCAGCTCCAGTTGTTGCAGTCATTTGGGCAGTGAACCAGCAGTTGGAATCTCTCTCTCTCTCTCTCTCTCTCTCTCTCTCTCTTTCTCTCCCACCGCAGTCTATAACTCAACCTTTCAAATACATTTTTAAAAATAAATAAATGTTTATTTTATAAAATGACATCTTTTTAAAGTAATTTTTACATAACATAACAATAAGTAATTAATATACTGTCCCTCCCAATAAGATAGGTAGATGTCCTGACACAAGGCATATACATCTTGGTGAAATCAAAAGAAAGAAATGTTTTGCTTTATAAGTTAATAAACTCAAGTTTTTTTTATCAAGTCATAGGCTTTCTGCAGCTGGTGCAGAGATGGGAAACATTTGTACCATGAGCTGTCTAAGGCCCGTGAAATCATTTGGTCTCACCCTGCCAAGGCAACTGCAGATGGGACTCAAAATTCAATAAATCTATAGCAAGCTAATTTTTAATTTGATAATTTTGTATGGCACATAAATGATGTTATAAATACCCATATGGCCCTTGGCAGAAAAATGGTTTCCCAACTCCTGAGCTAGTAACTTAAAGCATTTACTCCAAGTGCTGGCATTGTGCACAGCAAGCTGAGTTGCTGCCTGCAATGCTGACATCCCATATCAGAACATTGGTTCAAGTCCTGGCTACATTGCTTCCAATACAGCTGCTCCCTACTAATATGTCCATAGAAGGCAGTGGAGGAAGGCCCAAATACTTGAATACCTGCCAACCACATGGGAGGCATGGATAGAATTCCAGGTTCCTGGTTCCCTCCTGGTCCAGGCCTGGCTGTTGTGAGCATTTAGGGAGTGAACAAGCAGATGAAAGATCTCTCTCTCTCTCTTTCTGCCCCTTAATCTGTAACCTAAACCATCAAAAAATAAATAAAATAAAATGGAGGGGCTAGCATTGTGGCATAGCAAGTAAAGCCACCACCTGCAATACCGCCATCCCATATGGGCTACAGTTCGAGTCCCGGCTGATCCACTTCTGATCCAGTTCTTGCTGTGGCCTGGGAAAGCAGTAGAAGATGGCCCAAGTCCTTGGGCCTCTGCACCTATGTGGGAGACCTGGAAGCAGCTCCCGGCTCCTGGCTTCAGATCAGATCAGCTCTGCTCATTGTGGCCATTTGGGGAGTAAACCAGCAGATGGAAGACCTCTCTCTCTATCTCTGCCTCTGCCTCTCTGTAATTCTGCCTTTTAAATAAATAAATATTTTTAAACTTTTATTTAATGAATATAAATTTCCAAAGTACATCTTATGGATTACAATGGCTCCCCCCCCCATTACTTCCCTCCCACCCGCAACCCTCCCCCCTTATCCGCTCCCTCTCCCCTTTCATTCACATCAAGATTCATTTTCAATTCTCTTTGTATACAGGAGGTCAGTTTAGTATATATTAAGTAAAGATTTCAACAGTTTGCCCTCACATAGCAACACAAAGTGAAAAATACTGTTGGAGTACTAGTTATAGCATTAAATCACAATGTACAGCACATTAAGGACATCATGTAAGCTCTCTGTCCTTAATAAATATTTTTAAAATAAATAAATAAAACAAAATAAAATACAAAGATGACAGTTGTTCTAGAATTTAAAAAAAAAGAGAGATAAATTAGTCATGAAAATGCATATAGCTACAAGCTGCTTTATAAACCTAAGGTAGTATTTTACAAGCCTGCCTTATTCAATAGTATAGTTTCCCTTATAACAAAAAAAAATAGTTTCTAATAAAGTATTTGTATTAATTCTGCCTTATATATCATTATACCAATCAAAGCTTTTCCACCATTATATCTGCCAAGTTCAGAGATCTTTAGGCTCATACAGCCTTTGCCACACCTGTGATAACACAAACTATTAGGGTAGGGACTGGAAAAGATCAGACTGCATGCATCCTTCCACAGAAAGCCCCTCCATCCAAGGCATGTGACCATCCTTGGACCCACAGTGCTGCAGGTGCACTCTCATCCCACTTACCGTGCTAGCTTCCTATAGTTGCTAATTACCACGGAGTGACTTAAAATAATATATTTTCTTATATTTATGGAGGTTAGAAGTCCTAATTGAGACTTTCAGGATGTCTGTTGAACTATGTTGCTTCTGGAAGCTCTAGTAAGAAAATTCCCCACTTTGACTATGACCCTGTCGGAATAAGATTGAAATCAGCGAACCCTAAAGGCTTCCATAGCCTTGGCAACTCATGACTAGAGCCTAGGGAGATTACTGATGCCATAAACAAGAGTGTCAAATTGTTAAATCAAATTCAGGAGTCACTGTGTACTTACGTCTCATGTGGGATCTGTCCTTAATGTGTTGTCCAATGTGAAGTAATGCTATAACTAGCACTGAAACAGTATTTTACACTTTGTGTTTCTGTGTGGGTGCAAACTGATGAAATCTTTACTTAGTATATACTGAATCAATCTTCTGTATATAGATAATTAAAAATGAAAAAAAAATCTTGGTGTTAAATTGGAAATTGCCTAGAAAATTAATCAATTTTTTTTAAAAAATATATCATGTAGGATCTCTGTCCTTAATGTGCTATACATTGTGAATTAATACTATAACTAGTACTCCAACAGTATTTTTCACTTTGTGTTGCTATGTGAGGGCAAACTGTTGAAATCTTTACTTAATATATAGTAAACTGATCTTTTGTATATAAAGAGAATTGAAAATGAATCTTGATGTGAAGCAAGGGGAGAGGGAATGGGAAAGGGGAGGGTTGCGGGGGGGGGGGGGAATTCATGGGGGGGGAAGCCATTGTAATCTATAAGCTGTATTTTGGAAATTTATATTCTTTAAATAAAAGCGTTATTAAAAAAAAAAAAAAAAAAAAAAAAAAAAAAAGAAAATTCCATTTCCTTACTTTTCTATCTTCTAAAAGCCATCTGTATTTCATGGCACTTTCCTCCATCTTCCAAGCTAGCATGATAGCATCTTCAAATCTCTTTGGGGGCCATTATTCTGTCTACCACATTCTCTATCATTTGAGACTATCTCCCCAAGTTCAGTTGCAAAGTATGAACTTAGGTGCCCAGATCTCCACTCTATTTCTCCCAATAAGAAAATGACTGAGAGAGGGAAGTACCAATATATTCTTATAATTTTTCCTATTAACTACATAAAATCTGTTCTCCTTATGTTAATAAAAACACAAATAATTAAAGAAAGAAAATGGCCAGTTAACACCTTTCATTTTAAAGGTTTTATTGCTAATCACTATGGAGGAGTTAATAGTGGCAATAAAAGTATTAAATGAGGATCATTAGAAAGAGTTGGGAAATCTTAAAAAGTCAAAGACATTAGTGGATGAGACCATGGATTTTAGCATCTACAGAACTTAAACTGGAGGGCAGATTACCAGTTTATGAATTAACAATATCTCAATTTATTTCTGTAGGTAACCATAGTCAGATTGCACATCTGTTCCAATCCAAATCAGTTGCCACCAAAAGAAGAGATTTGGAGTTTCATCTCCAGGATTGCATAGAGATGGCAAGAATGTGTGGTGAGGGTCTCCAATATCTTGGTTAGGGTATGTCCTCTGGAGTTATACTGGCCAATTACTTGAACTCTAAGTCCATGTAAAGTATTTAGAACAGTGCCTGGCACATGGGATGGCCTATGAAAGTATTGGCTTTGCTGTGAGAGTCAAAGTTTTTACAGAACTATCCAAGAAACTTAAAATGAGTAAGTTTAAAATGTTAGCTTGACTGAGGTAAGGGATGCCCAGAGATCTGTTAAAACATTACTTCTGGATTTGTCTATGAACATTATTTCTGGGTTTGTTTGTGAAGACAAGTCCCCAAGAAATTAGCATTTGAATCGATAGATGGTGTAGACAATCCACCCTCACCAATGAGGGTGGGCATCATCTAATCCATTGAGAACCTGAATAGAATAGGAAGGCAGAGAAATGGCAAATTTATCTCTCTCTCTCTCTCTCTCTCTCTCTCTTTAAGCAGAGACATCCATTTTCTTCTGCCCCTGGACATCATATTTCCTGATTCTCAGGCTTTTGGACTCTAGAACTTACTTGCAACCTCCTTCCCTACCTACTACAGCAGAGAGCTGGCCTGGAAGAGGGGCAACCGGGACAGAATCTGGGGCCCCGACCGGGACTAGAACCTGGTGTGCCCATACCTCAAAGCAGAGGATTAGCCTATTGAGCCATGGCGCCGGCCTCCTTCTATACTCAGTTTGATTAAGGTTTTGATCATGAGACAATGCATTTTATCAAATGTCTTCTCTACATCTATTGAGATAATCATATAGTTTTTATTCTTGAATTTTGTCGATGTGATGCATCATATTTATTGATTTGCACATGTTGAACCATCCCTGCATACTAGGGACAAAGCCCACTTTGTACCAGTGAATGATCTTTCTGCTGTTTTGCTGGTATTCTATTCAGTTAGCTAGTATTTTGTTGAGAATTTTTGCATCTATGTTCATCAATGGTATCGGTCTTCATTCCACTGATCTTTTTATCTCTTTTTTATCATTTTTGTTCCAATTTTGTTTAGTTCTCTAGTTTTAATTATTTCTTTCCTCCTACTAATTTTGGGTTTAGTTTGTTGTTTTTCTAAGTCCTGAGATACCTTGTTAGACCATTTATTTGATGCCTTTTGGATTTGTTTATGGAGGCATTAATTGCTATAAATTTCCTTCTTAACACTGTTTTAGCTGTATACTATAAGTTTTAATATGTTGTGTTCTCATCTTCATTTGTTTACAGGAATTTTTTATTTCCCCTTTGATTTCTTCTGTGACCCACTGGTCATTCAGGAGCATGTTCCCCAGTTGCCATGTGTTTGAATATGTACTAGAGAACTTAAGCTGTTAATTTCCAGCTTCAGTCCATTGTGGTCAGAAAAGACATATGGTATGATATTGATTTTTTTTAATTTTCTGAGACTTGTTTTATGATATAGCATATGGTCTATCCTAGAAAAATTTTCAGGCATTGAAGAAAAGAACATGTTTCTTCAACTGTGGAATGAAATATTCGGTAGATATCAGGTCTATTTAGTCCATTGTGTTGATTAGCTCTGTTGTTTCTTTGCTGATTTTCTGTCTAGTTGATCAGTCTATTGATAAAATTGGGGTGTTAAAGTCCCCCATTATTATTGTATTGGAGTCTATGTCTCCCTTTAGATCCATTAACATCTGTTTTAAGTGGTCAGGCACTGGGTACATATACATTTATTAGCATCACATCTTCCTTTTGTATTAATACCTTAACCATTACATGATGTTCTTCTTTGTCTCTTTTAACAGTTTTTATGTGAAAGTCTATTTTGTTTGATATTAGGATACCTATTCTCCCCCCCCCCCCGGGTTTTTTTTTTTTTTTTCTTTCTGTTAAAATCTAATCTTTTTCCATCCTTTCACTTTCAGTATATCTTTTTGGTAAGATATGCTTCTTGTAGGCAACAAATAGGTGGATTTTGTTTTTATTTTTTAAAGCTTTATTTATTTATTTTAAAGCCAGAGTTACACAGAAAGAAGAGAGGCAGAGAGAGAGGAGAGAGAGAGAGAGGTCTTCCATCTGCTGGTTCACTCCCCAGATGGCCGCAACGGCCGGAGCTGCACCAATCCGAAGCCAAGAGCCAGGAGCTTCTTCCAGGTCTCCCACGTGGATGCAGGGGCCCAAGCACTTGGCCATCTTCTACTGCTTTCCCAGGCCATAGCAGAGAGCTGGATTGGAAATGGAGCACCCAGATCTTGAACCAGCGCCCATATGGGATGCAGACAGCAGTTTCATCTGCTATACCACAGTGCTGGCCCCATGGATTTTGTTTTTAAATCCATCCACCCAGTTTGTATCTTCTAACTGGAGAATTTAAGCCATTTATATTCAAGGTTAGTATTAATAAATAATGACTTGGTCCTGTCATTTTTCCATAAGTATTCCTATTGCTTGCTTTGGATTTCCTTTGCACTTTTATTAGGAGTTTTCTGCCTTCACATTCTTTCATAATGATGACTATCATTCTCTTTTTCTGTGTGTAGCACATCTTGAAGAATTTTTTTAATGTGAACATACTTCAAAAATCTCATGGAAAATTTATTTGGGTGCAAAAAATATTGAAAGCCAATTTTTTCATAATACATACATTCCATGGCCTTTGTGAAAACACTTTCATACACATCCATTTTAGAACATTTAGAAAAGTAAAAATTTAAAAATTGAATCACATGTAACCCTATGATAGATGATAGATGATATATATATTATATATATACATATATAGATGATATATATATTATATATATACATATATATAATGTTTTATTTAAACCTGGTGGAGTGCAGCCAAGAAAGCCAAGAACCACCTCTCTCTTTTAATTTATATTATTCTATTTTACTTTATGTTATGTTATCTTATTTTTGTCCATGCCACCTACTTCAAACTGACTCTATCAACCCTCTCTTTCTCTTTGTACATCCTGAGTGGATCTTATCAATTTGCCAATCACTTTCCAACTATAATGACACCTTATCCTTTCCTCCATCTCAGAATTTATCAGGAATTATGCCTATAAGGAATAAGAGTGAGAAAAATGAGATTTCCTCTTTTACATCTCTTGTTCCACTTCCTGCTTCCTTCTTCTGGCTCCAACAAGGAGGTTGGATTCAGTAAGCAGAAAAGGTGAGGAAAAAACATGGTTCCTTTACTAAGCTGATGCCTTTGTATTGATTACCTGCTATCAGAACAATCAGATTCCAATTCTCTCTCTCTCTCTCTCTCTCTCTCTCTCTCTGAGTGAAAAATTATCTTCTGCCTGTCTTTAAGAGACATCTCTATGGATTCCTATACCTATACCACTCCCTGACAGCAACGGTGCTCTCTATAGTCAAACCCTTTCTCCTGTTATCTACCACCTGATAGTTCACCTAGTCTCTAAGTGGAGGTCTTCCTTAGGAGCAAAGAAAAGTGTCCTGGGTGTGACACTTTCAAGAACACTAACATCCTTCTCAGTATCTACTTGGCTCACAGAATTTCCAAATCTTTCCCCCACCAATCTCAACCCCTACCCTCTCCAAGGCAGCCTCCCAAAATCAGAATTTCCCAAGCAAGACACAAATCTATCTCAATCTTCTTTACATTTGGCCCAAAAATCTTAGGCACAGGATTTTGTACAATCTCCTTTGTACAATCTCTCAGGCTCCACACCTATGCATTTGCACTGTTTGGCAGACATCCAGCAAAGGAGTGAAATGCTAGGCTGACCTTCTTAGAAGAACCCCTGCATTCTCATTGAGGGCATCTCTTGTGGCTTCTTTCACTTTTCTTTAGGGAAAGATTCAAAGTTCCATCTATTACAAACTTCCTTCAGAGAATTCTACTCTCCAGTAATAGTCTAGGCTTCAATTAAATAGACTGCTGTTGGAGATGGACAGTGGTCCAGTATGGCCCAGTATCTGATAGCAAGTCCTCTGGGATATGCCTACTCTCTCTTTTGAATATGAGTAGGTACTTACTATCCACTATCCTCAGCTTTGAGGACATAGCCAGAATTCCATGACAACAAAAAAGTCTGATTTAACATCAGTTATGTATGTATACTTTCATAAAAAAATGGATTATACACACACACACACACTAATAAGCATGTCTCAAAACGTATTGCTGCCTGTGTAGGAGACTGGAGGAAGATTCTGGCTCCTGGATTCGGATCTGTGCAGCTCCGGCCATTGCAACCATCTGGGGAGTGAACCAACAGATGGAAGACCTTTTGCTTGTTCACTCTCTCTCTCTCTCTCTCCCTCCCTCCCTCCCTCCCTCCCTCCCTCTGCCTCTCTGTAGCTCTGCTTTGCAAATAAATAAATTTAAAAAAAAAAAAACAAATCTTTAAAATAGTATTGCTGGTCTAGTATATCATTGGTGCTAAGAGAAATAACAATACAAACAGAAATAACAATACAAAAATCCCTGTTTTTTAAAAAGCCCACAATCCAGCAGAGAAGACATGAACAAATAACTGGAATGAAAAACATTACAGCTGCCATAAAAATGACAAAAACAAAGCATTATGTGTGAAAAAGAAAGGGAAAAAATTGCTTCCAATACACGGTACAGATGAACACATATTTGCAGAGGTTAAATTTCAGCCAGTTTCTGAAGAATTGACAAGCTCTCAATAGTACAAAACGAGGAGGGTGGGAAGGAGGGCACAGATCCCAGAGACAGGGAACAGAGTAAAAATGCAGAGACTGAAAACCATAGCAATAATGACAGCCAACAATATTAAGACACTATGGCCATGCATTGACACATTACTAGAGCACTGTGAAGATGTCCTGGGACTGTATCCTGTCAAGTAGCTTGACAGTTTGAGCTGCACATTTGGCAGTGGCAAAGCGATGAAGAATTGTGAGTTGCAAAAAGACACCAACCCATGCAGGGGATAAAGGCAAGATGGAAAGTGGCTAGGAGCCATAGGCGATCATCACTGCCAAACTAGGACAGTGGCAGGGGGATGCCAAAGAACACACAGATTTGGATGACCAGCCATATACTCGGCGCTGCAACTTCTGGATAGGCCTAGGGCTGACTTCACTTGACGATGAAGGATTTGTACTAAGAAAAATCCCACCTTTTATCCCCCTCAAGCAAGGGTGATGCATTTTCAAAGAGGTTGTCCAGTGTGACTGGACCAGGATGAAGCCACAGCAAGGAACATAGGCACAGGTCAGCAGGTGTAAATGGCTCAACAGGAGCATGCTGGCTGCTGAGCTTGAGAGCCTCTACAGCCACAGTTCCACCAGCATCCCCCACTGCACACCCCACTCTCAGGCCCCACAGCCTAGAGGCCTTGACTGGTGGGGGCCCGGCTAGTGGATAGAATTGGCACCAAGTGTTGAGGAAGGCAAAGGGAATAAAAGGGGGGAGCAGTGGGCACTGCTGCCCTTTTAGGAATGGATGAAGGCAGGCTCTAGGTCATCAAGTGAGAGAGGTCACAGGCACAGAGATGCCCATGACTGGGAACTACAACTTTGCCAATGCACTGGCTAGCTGTCAGGTGGCAGAATATTTAAATCCAGACTGGACCACAAGGACAAATTTTCTCTTGATTTGGAAAAAGCTGAGCTGTTTCAATCTTCCATGAAGGCTCTTATGTTTGAGTTGCAGGGATGTGGGAGACTAGGGTCAAAGGGCTAGAGTGGTGTCGGGGTACTGAGGAAATGGTCCCATCTTGTCAATTCCATGACCACTGTATAGAATGATTTGGAGATGGACAGAGGCTCCAGCAGTAATGTTCATTTGTATATAGCAACACTACATCCTAACCAGCTGCCAGCAAGACTAACTTCATGACCTTCAGGGCATAACTAAAGGTCACTGCCATTGGGTTTATGAAAAGAAAGGCACAAAATAATAGACAACAGGGTTTGTTCAGTTTGCATCCCTCTGCTGGCAAACCAGGAGACAGTTCTTGGTGCTGGTGGTTACGCTCTGCTCTCCTACTGACAAATCCTGGCTCTTCAGAAACTACCTCCAATTGCCTATCCATTCACCCTTTTGAACCCGGCCCTCATCCATCCATAGAGCCTTACAAAAGAGACTGTCTCTCCCTTACAATTTGAATGGGTTGGCTTCTACCTGTATAAGGCTCTCAGGAACTGGCTACATTCATTTTTCCGTCACCTAAGGGTTGGGATACCTAACGTGTTCAAAGGTCTTGTTCTTACTATCCATGGTCCCCCTCCTTACTGTACACCAGCATCTTTCGGGGAGCATTTTGCTCAATTACCCCATAGAGATGATACAGAACAGCCTAGTTAGAGCTGCTGGACAGCCTGTGGCTTAGGGTCTAAAAGAGAAACTCACAAAATGCACAGGTTACCTGGAAGACAGGGAAGATGAAGGGACCAGGTCAGGGTCATGATCACTCATTCCAAAAGCATAGGCTGGGAAAAATAAGCCTAGGCTTGAAATCCATCCTGACCCTCCCAAATCCTGCCCAGTGGGAACATCTTTCCCTGCTGCCTCTAACACTTCCCTTCCTTTTCCCCCTTCCCCTGAAGCTTGTCCCCTTTCCCATACCTTCCTTCATTACTGGCCCCATTCACCAAGGGCTTAAAATTTATCAGCTTGATGAAGCAGTCAATGATGATGTCACCCTGGAACAAGGTCAAGTAGCCTTTCTGACCCAGCATCTCCAGGAACTGGAGGAGGGCCATCTGTACCTGTGGGTCCCCAGGGCAAGACAGAAAGAGGCTAAGGGATGGTCAGGATGAAGCCTCGTGCGCAAGATGAGGACATAGAATCCTAGAACAGCTTAGGAAGGGCTTCAAGGAACTCAGATCTCTAACTCCAAGTCCAATGTGACTCCTCTGTAGACACCAAAGCCATGACAGCCCACCAGTTACTGAACATCACTTTTGTTTTCTGCACTGAAGTTCCAACCCATTTCAAATTTCTGCCAACCTCCAGGAAAATTACAGTTCAGAAAGAAACAGGTTCATCTGTCTGCTTCTTAAACCATTCTCTGGCTTTGAATAACCAAATGTAACCCAATGGTTAGAGAATTGGCTTGATTAGGGTGCCCTGCCTCTCCTTTTCATTCCAAGTTACCCTGCCTCTCTCCATTTTACATGACACCAAGATCTCCAGAAAGCCATTTCCCTCCAAGCGGAAATGTTTATTCTACTCACTGATTTGTGATTCTTTTGTATCCCAGTGATGACTCTCACTTCATGTTGTAGTCCCTCTGCCTGGGGCAGTAGAGAAAATAGTAAGCTTCTTCTCTCAGCTTCTATTGCTTTGTAAGATGGAAGAAAGGTAGGAAGACAGTCCTGGTCTGCAAAGGCTAGGCAGAGTATCCAGAGGTAACTCAACCAACTCTCAGCCTCCCTATCAATCACATTGATATTGATCAGCCTAAACTGAAAAGTGATCTAAAATATTTCCTTCATCAAGCTGGGATCTGAAACCTGCCTTTTGTCAGTCTTCCACCACTGCCCATACAAATCCAGTTCCACCAAAGACCATACACATCTACCTCTCCATCTAAGCTCTTGTCCCCACTTTCTGTGCATGTCAAGGGCTGCTCTTCAATATGAATCTGCTCCCTGGTCCACTGTTAAACAATCTCCTTCCCTGCTTTTGGTCCCAGTTCTTCCATAAAGCCCATCCCAGCTACCCTGGGATCCCTTCCTTGCATTTCTATCATGCTTCCATTTAAGTAACTTAATACATGTTGCATTGTTTCATTATGTAAATAGCCTCAGTATCCCTACCCAACAGTGAGCTCTGTGAGAGCTCATGTCTCCATGCCTTCTGTGTGTTTTATGATTTGTGTATTAATTTTGATGTTGAATGACCCCTCAAATGATGGTGTGTTGAATGTTTGGTCTCCAAAGTCTTATATATGGTACTGAAAGGGTGGGAACTAAATTCAATTATAGTGTTTGAGATAGGGTCCTTGGGACATTATTGGGTTAGATTAGGTTGCTAGGATGGAATCCTCATAATTAAATCCCAGTGACTTTGTAAAAGACCACACAGAGATACACAGAGACATGCACTATAGTCTTCTTGCCATATGGTGCTCTGTGCTGCCTCAGGACTCTGCCAGCAAAAACGACATCACCACCATTTGAAACAATAGGGACCACCCAATCTTGAATGGTGAACCTTCAGAACTGTGGGCCAAGATAAATCTCTTTCCTTTATTAAAAAAATTAAATAAAAGGTCTAACAAAGGAAAATTATAACACATTGACTAGCATCTTAAGCCCATCTTCATAATAAACCAGTTTATAATAGCAAAATAGCAGAATGCTCAGGATGAATAATCCATATTGAGAAGCAAATGTTACCTGTAGATTATGAATGTTTAGATTTGTGGTGCTAACTTGCTAATTTGAAGTGTTAGCACTCCATTTCTATACTAGGTACCTTAATGTGTCAATCCATGACCAGAAATTAACATTTTAAGCTGCCTTTATTTTCCAAAAAAAATCAAGTTCAATGATTTACACTTTGCCATATCCTAGATATGATCCAGCACCCACCCTGTAGCTACCTTGATGTATTTATTTCATTATAATTGATGATCAAATGTATTAAGATCGGGTTAAAGGGGAAATAATGAAAGAAGACACTGTCATTGGTAAATGAAGATCACCTCTGTAGAAGTGGGAACACCAACTGGATAATACTAGCAAAAAAATCCATGTTTTTTTGATGGTGTTGTTCTGCCATCTAGAGGCTCAGAAACATGCCTGCAACTTGCATTTTATCAAAGTAAAAAAAATAGATGCAAGTACAATTCATATAAAACAGAAAACATGTGAAATTCTAGAGTGATGTTTTCAAAGAACTCCCACGTTGACAGGAAATAAAAATGTCTTGTGAATCAAACACAAAGGTAACAGTGTTTTGAAGTAAAGAATATTCATTTTTCCTAGAAATGTGAAATATGACAGTGAATGAATTAGCTATATTACTTGCAGCAGCTCAAAGATTAATATATAAATGGCAAAAAAGAAATTGGAGGTGGAGATAATAAAATGTAAAGTTTTCTGGGAAGGCAAGAGCCACTAATGAATTGACCATAGATGAACTAGAATTTTTAGAGGCAATGAAATTTATTAGGTTTCAAAACTTAGTGGTTAGATTGGTCAAACTGTGAATCATTTGCATTTTAATACACTATTTATAAAAGTTATCTTTAATAGCATGCATTTTAACATGAAACCATGCTATGAACAATAATCAGGCCTCAGTTCAGCCTGGTATCAAATACAAAGGACCTCAGAGTTAATAAACTAACACTGACTATAGACACATTCTTTAGGAGTCTAACATGGAAGAAAGTTATACCATTATCTTGAGGCAGATGCAGGTGTAATCAGCCAGTCATAAAATTGTAGTTTTAAATAATTTTTCTTCTAAGAATCACTTAACTAAACTTCCTTCTTGTCCCTAGAGCATATCAGCAACTACCTTCTCCCATGATTCTAATTCTTTCATATAGTACATTAGATAGTTACCATCTTACACTCTGTACAGTGCCATAGATTTTTTTTCCAAGTGCTATTGTAACCCAGTAGAATCACCAAAAACAAATAAAAATTTAATCAGAAACCCCCAACTGTTTGGGGGCAAAGGAGGGCTTGTTGGTTATGCAACATTAAACACATCAAAGTCAGTTTCTTCTGGGCATTTTTCACCCTCCTCAATTTTGACATTTCTGTCTTTCTCATGTAACTTATGTAACCATCCAGCCACCACCACACTGCAGCGCAGGGAACACAAGGAAAGTGGGAAAAGTTTCCATGGTAACACGCCCTGGTATTTGTGAATTAGTTATTCTAAGATTGAGAAAGTTAGGTTGATTATTTTTAATGTAACAGACAAATAGCTAATCAAAAATTTCCATAGGCTCCTTCAGATATTACACCTATGCTCATATTTCCCATTCAGGAGCTGTGTACCTATGATAAATCTCAAGCATGAGTCTTTTTAAAACGGGAGTGGCAAGGATTCTGGGGTTTCCTGTAGCATCAGCTTCAAATTGAGTCATTCTATTCTTTGTACTTCCTCTTCCCTCCTTTTTTTTCCTAAAGTACAACTTATCTGGCATTTACATTACTTGGTTTTAGTTTAAGGTTTTATCTCATAATGTCTATTCTTATCAAAAACAACCTTTAAATGGGAACAGGCCATGGCCTCTCAGATTACAAGAAACTTCACACTTGGATTTGTCGTCACAGAACCCAAACAGGGGTCCACATGGGTCTAATTAGCATCTCCCTCTAAGTCATTTTCTCTTTGCTCAAGCAAACTGGCATTCACTTACAGACAAGGAATGATTAAATGAAGAATGATTTCCAAGAGACTCTAGCTTAACTGATTTTTATATTGTAGCCAGCATTACCTTTGTTTGTCTTAGGCCATCTCCTCCATCTCAGATTCTCATAACTTATGTTGACCTTGGGACAAACATTTTGAAGTGTTCATTATGAAAAATGGCTTTAACACTGACAGGAAGGACCTTTGCAGAATGCTATGACTTGTACTCTCCCAAAACTCACTTACATTGAAATTTAATCCCCACAGTGAGGTGTTAAGAGGGGCTAGTATTGTGGAATAGTAGGTTAAGCCACGGCCTGAAATACCAGCTTCCCATATGGGTGCCAATTCATGTCCCAGATGTTCCACTTTCAATCCAGTTCCCTATTTTAATGGCCTGGGAAAAGCAGTGAAGGATGGCCCAAGTGCCTGGGCTGCTGCCGCCCTGCTTCCAGGGAGACCTGGAAGAAGCTCCTGGCTCCTGGCTCCTGGCTCCTGGCTCCTGGCTCCTGGCTCCTGGTCCAGTCGTGACCATTGTTGCCATCTGGGGATAAACCAGCGGGAGAAAGATTCTTTCTGTCTCTCCCTCTCTCTGTAACTCTGACTTTCAAACAAATAAATAAATATTTTAAAAGGAAGAGGAGGAAAAGGAGGAGACCATCTGCTTGTGGTGTTTAGGAGTAGGACCTTTGGGAGGAAACCAGGATAAGATAAGGTCATCAGGGCAGAACTCCCATGGTAGAATACTATTGGTTTTACAAGAGAGAGGAAGGGGCCGGTGCTGTGGCATAGCAAGTAAAGCCGCTGCCTACAGAGCCTGCATTCCATATGGGCGCTGATTCAAGTCCCGGCTGCTCCACTTCCAATCCAGCTCTTTGTTATGGCCTGGGAAAGCAGTAGAAAATGGCCCAAGTGCTTGGGCTCCTGCACCTATGTGGGAGATCCAGAAGAAGCTCCTGGCTCCTAGCTTCAGATAGGCCCAGTTCCAGCCGTTGCGGCCAATTAGGGGGTGAACCAACAGATGTAAGATTTCTCTCTTTCTGCCTCTCCTTCTCTCTGTGTGTAATTCTAACTTTCAAATAAATAAATAAATCTTATTAAAAAAAAGAGGGAAGAAGACCAGAACAAGCATACATATGTTACATATGTGCTCTCTACGTCTTGCTTTGTGATGTTAGGACTGTGTTACCTTAGGACTCTGCCAACAAAAGATCATCACTATAGGTAGCTCCTCAGCTTTGGACAAGAACTGTGAACTAAAATAAAGCTCTCTTCTCTATTACTTACCCAGTGTGTGGTGGTGTTGTGATTAGCAACAGAAAATGGACCAATATAGGAATGGACCAATAACTGGGGAGATTTAGTCCTTAAAATATGACCTGTGAGGCTAGAATAATTCTCTCTCCCAAGCAAAAATTCAAGCAGGCATCATCCCTTTCTTTATCCCTATAGATAGTACCAAGAGTCCTCTTCTGTAGAAAATGTCTCTCAAGTTTGAGTCACATTCCTTCAGCCTATCCCCGATTTCAGCAGCAATTAAGGTGGACAGTTCTGGGTGAGGTTAGATCATCCAGCTTAGACTCACCCCGAAGCACCTACACTGTAGAATGATGAAACATTCTGTTACATGGTCAGATGATGCTTCCATCTGGGGATGAGACTCCAGGATGCAGTGCATGCACTTCAGCCAATAGGTTAATACATGGGCACAAAACCAAGGCATGGGTATGGTATAGGCCCCTCTCTCCATTCATTCCAAGTGACACTACCTGAAGAATCTGTGCACTCTGATAGGAGGTTGGCTCTCAAGCTCTTTCATTTCCATCATGAGGCATAGCAAGAAATACACAAAACCTGAAGCTACAGTTAGCAACCTGATTGCTTTCAGCTCCTTTTGCCAGTGGGCCAGTAGACAACAAAAAAAATTACTGTGATGCAGAAACAATCAGTTCTGA